>PVHP010009281.1:0-50728 GCA_004024765.1 Zapus hudsonius
TTTTTTTTGACACCCCACCCTCATTAGATCACTTTGGATAACGAAATTCAAAATACCAGGTTGTATTTCTGGAAAAATCAAGTGTGGTATACAATCTCTGGCAAAAGCCCCATTTCAAGATGTTTAGAAAAAAAAAATACAGACATTTCCAGATATTTCAAGAGCCCGGAAACATCCTCAGTGTTGTGACGTCTTGACTCTGACACAAACAAGCAAGGAAGACAGGAAGGCATTCTTAAAACTAGGTGTGAGCAGGGAAGCAAGGGAGGAGCCCAAGGTCACCACCAAGGTCATCATGCTCTCCGCAAGATCCCCAAGGAGGAGGCAGGTGCACAGGCCCGCTGGCCACGCCTCCTCCTAGCCACGCCCCAAATATACTTTTCCCGCCTCCCTTTCAGTGAGCGTGCGCCTGGACGCAGTACGTCTGGCTCACCGGTCTTCTCAGAGCCCCTCCCACAGGTGAGCTGGGCAGACGACGGGGGCGTGGCTTCGGTGTTGCGTACTCTCTGCTGTCTGGGCGATGCGGGAGCGCGCACGTCGGCTCGCCCGTCTCCTCAGAGGCCCGCCCACCTGGGGCGGGGCAGACGGCCGGGGCGTGGCTTGGGCGCTGCGTGCTCCGTGCGGGGGCGGGGGCGTCCATGTCGGTTCGCCCGTCAACTCATAGCCCCGCCCACAGGAGGGCGGGGAAGATGGCAGGGGCGGGGGCGTCCATGTCGGTTCGCCCGTCTCCTCATAGCCCCGCCCACAGGAGGGCGGGGCAGATGGCAGGGGCGGGCTTCGGCGTTGCGTGCTCTGTACGGGGGGGGCGTGCACGTCGGCTCGCGCCTGTCTCCTCACAGCCCCGCCCACAAGAGGGCGGGGCAGACTACGGGGGCGGGGCTTCGGCGCTGCTAGTTCTCCGCTCTGGGTGGCGCGGCCGGCTTCGCGAGGCTGAGCGTCAGGGCCGCGCTCGCGAGGCCGCGCCCTCCGTCCCTCCCACGTCTCGGAACTCCGTCACCCGAGCGGTCTCCAAGGACCGAGCGCGCCCAGGCCTGACGGCGCTGCGGCGGGGGCGCTGAGGTGAGCAGGGGACCCCTGAGACTCTCCGAGGAAGTGGGGAAGGGTCGTGAGCTGGGGCGCCTGAGGATAGGCTGCAGCGGGCCGGGAAGCGATCGGGGCGCGGTTGGAGCTCCGCAGGTAAGCCGCGGACCACACCCCACCCCCTGCCTGGGGGAACCTGGGGCTCGGGACCCATCATCGTCGCGGGGATGCTGCGCTGGACCACCCCATCCTCCGAGCACCCCAGGGAGAGCAGGAGGACCACCCCATCCTCCGAGCACCCCAGGGAAAGCAGGAGGACCACCCCATCCTCCGAGCACTCCCAGGGAAAGCGGGAGGACCACCCCATCCTCCGAGCATCCCCAGGGAGAGCAGGAGGACCACCCCATCCTCCGAGCACCCCAGGGAGAGCAGGAGGACCACCCCATCCTCCGAGCACCCCAGGGAGAGCAGGAGGCCTCCGAGCACCCCAGGGAAAGCAGGTCCATCCCATCCTCCGAGCACTCCCGAGGAAAGCGGAAGGACCACCCCATCCTCCGAGCATCCCCAGGGAGAGCAGGAGGACCACTCCATCCTCTGAGCATCCCCAGCGAGAGCAGGAGGACCACCCCATCCTCTGAGCATCCCCAGCGAGAGCAGGAGGATCACCCCATCCTCTGAGGACCCCAGGGAGAGCAGGAGGATCACTCCATGCTCCGAGCATCCCCAGGGAGAGCAGGAAGACCACCCCATCCTCCGAGCATCCCCAGGGAGAGCAGGAGGACCCCCCATCCTCAGAGTACCCCAGGGAGAGCAAGAGGATCACCCCATCCTCTGAGCATCCCCAGCGAGAGCAGGAGGATCACCCCATCCTCTGAGGACCCCAGGGAGAGCAGGAGGATCACTCCATGCTCCGAGCATCCCCAGGAAGAGCAGGAAGACCACCCCATCCACCGAGCACCCCCAGGGAGAGCAGGAATGAAGGTTATCCAAGGAAGAGCTGGCTCATAGGCACTTGGAGGGAAGAAGACAAGGGGGAGGCATGTGTGGATGGGAAAGGAGTTTGGGTGAGAAGAAAATATGCAGATCTCATGACACCCTTTTTTGGGGGGGAGGGGTACATATCTGTCTTCCTAAAACACAAATGTTTCCCCTCTCCTTCTCTTTCCGTCTACCTACCCTGGCATGGGAATATTCCAAAGGATTCGAAAGCCAGGGGGACTGCACTGTTTGAAGTGCTCAAAGCTGAGGGAGGCTTGCTTTACTTTTTAAAGTAAACAAGTCTGAGGGGGTGGAAATTATGACAACCGCATTTACTTTCTGTGGAGGACGTTCTAAGGAGAGAAGAGGTCGGTTTCAGGCTCAGAGCCAGCTCAGTATTAACTTCATTTAATCCTGACAGCCGCTCCTTGAAGATACAATTGTTCATCTAGTTGGGCAGGTGGAGCAAATGGGTCTTAAAAAAGGAAGTTAATAACGTCATTAGGTCCCAGACAGTTAAAAAAAATAGCCTGATATTCCAATTCAGGGATATCAGAGCTTTGTCCACTATATTTGTTAATCCAGAGATCATTAGCATATATTTTCAGAAAAGACTCCATAGGAAGGAACATGATTAGGACATTAGGACTTTGGGAGTATTTGTATTAAAATCAGACTAAAGAGACATCCATCTTTGAATTGCACTGTTCAATCATATGTGCCCTTGAAGGGGTAAAACTTCCCAATGGCATTAAGTATAAGGAAATATAAATTTATTAATATATTACATGCTTATTGTGTCTTTTATATTCTAGAATGTATTCTTTGCTCCAAGTGTACCAGGATGATATAATTTATAATGTCTGTCCTTGAGTTGAATTGAGCCAGTGATTATATGAAAGTATTTCATAATAATCTACTAAATTATAATTTTTACTGGTGTGTGAATTACTTTGATTGAAAATAGTTTAAAGCACAAGCTTTTATACACAGCAGATATTATATATAAGGAAAGTTATTAGGTAACTTGTCACGTGGATATCACTGCATTTTTTTCTTCAACAAGAAATAATAAACTCAAAATTTAGGTTAATTTGTATTTGTGTTAGTATTTTAAAACATCAGTGAAGAAGAAAGCATTTATACTTATTTCTTATTAAAAGGCTTACTGTATAAATTGAGAAGCCTGTGATGTAGCTGGGTAGGAATTTTTTTTAAGTCATTGCTGGATAGGTTCTTAATCCTTTTTCAAAAAACCAAATGTTAACCCAAGAATGTATCTAATACCAGAGTGCATTTAGGCTTTTGTGATTTAGACTTCTAATGAAATCAAAGTCTTTCAGCTGAAATAGCATGCTGCAGTTTACTTCAGGGACTAATGTAGTTAAGTGGATAGAAAAATTAGTGTGCAAATTCCTTCTGATTGTTTTTGTTTCTCGCTGAGGTAAGAATCAAGGTCACAATTTGGGAGTGATGCCAGGGATAGATATTTTGGAGGTTTGAGGATTGGGGAGGAAGTGGACTTATAAAACGTGATTACCTAGAAATTAAGCAGTTAACCTGAGGTGTAAAAGTGGAGGAGGTGCTATCTAGGTGCTTGTAATTTCGCATAAATGGAGTTTCTTTGTCCCTCTGCAGTTTCTGTCCTTACAGGGTCGTGTGCTCACTCTTCCCCATCTCGTTTCCTCTGCTGTATGGCAGCCATCTCTGTTTACACAAATCCACCCTTTCTCTCTCCTTAGAAACTCTGTTTCACTGTTTCCCAAACTCAACTGCGACTGTAACAATTTGATCTATGTGAACTCAAGGACAGCATCCCTTTGTTTTTGTCCTATAATATTTGGCGCATAATTTCTTCAGGAAATGTTAAATAAATGTGCTGCTTTTTTCACTTTTCTTCTGTCTCTTACAGCCAGTCACAGGAATTAGTAAACTTTTTTTTCCCTGTAAAGAGCGAGACAGTATTATTAGGCTTTACATGCTGAATAGTGTCTGTCTCAACCAAAGTCCGTTTTTTGTAGCACCAGTTGTAGACACTACATAAATGAGCGGTGTGGCTGTGTTCCTTTATGCTTCATTTATATACACTGAAATGTGAATTTCATATTTTTGCCTGTCACAAGATGTTACTGTTCTTTGAGCCCCTCCCCCATCTCCATAACCATTTAAAAATATAGAAACATTGTTGAAACTGTGGGTTGGATTTAGCTTTCACTTGCTCCACTATCTTAGTTTGCAGACCCTTGATCCGTACAGACTCAAGAAAAGACTTGATAAGGAACTTGTAGTAACATAATTTTGGTGGTAGAGAAGAAAATAGCAGTACGCCCTTAAGAACCTCATGGTCTAACTCAAGATTAAGACATAAACAAATGATGGTGACACAATACAGTAACTGGTTACAGTTTATACAGATTATAGATAGAGCTAGACCAAAGTACTGGTAATCAGCTGTGCTTGAGGTGATAAAAATGACCTGAGAAAGACATCTTTTGGAGGTAGGGGACCTACCCATTTTGATAGGCAAGCCTACCCTATTAGACCCATTCTAAGAATCTATCAAAGATTCTAAGGGACCTGACTATATCTTTTATTAGCATGGCTCTGAGCATAAGGATTAGTCAGACTCTTTGTTTTATAGGATTTAATCTTCATTCATTTCTCACAGAAGTATTCATTTGTATTTTTATTATGCCTATACATATAAACTTAAATCTTCAAGGTTATTTTCTTGTTATATAATCAAAAGATATTGTTCCACAAATATTTGGCTTTCAGAGCTGTGCTTTAAGTTTTTCAAGCCAAAAATACTTGACAGAATTAATGGTAATGTTAGATAATAGATTTAAAAAATGACTGGAATATTTTAATAAAGGAACACTTTTAACAAAGGACAGTAGCTATAATGGTAGGGTTGTCTTATATTTTTAAAAACATTTTATAGTTTTTCAACTTGGCTGCTGTAATAATTTAAAAATTAATATTTTTGTATAAGATTATTTGTAAAGGTTATGCACATTTGTTTGCTTTAGTAATTCTTTTTGGGTGTGCTTCATAACACATGGAATACAAGAATTAGTATTTCTTCAATAATAAATGACTTTCTGATGTTGCATTTGGATTATGTAATCTTTAAGTAAAATGTTAATACATTAGAAAAGGATGTTCCTTTAGTGGGCTTCATGATTTTTTTTAATAATTCAATTTAGTATAAATTATTTTCTACTGGAAATTATCCATAAGAAGTTACAGATTTGATTAAACCTTTAGTGGGTTCAGTGTTTGAAACTTACCTAATATTTATGTCAAGCCTTACAACAGATTTGAAGTATTCACCAGGTATGCTGTGAAAGTGGGAAATGATTATTTTTACAAATAATCCTACTTTTGGTATATCTTGCTTTTTCGTGCAGTAGTGAGGAATCGGCTTTGCTGAAGTGTGGAAAGGATTGCGTTGGCAAGTCTGTGAGTTGGACCCATACCTACTCTGCTGCAATCTTGGATTCTTTCCATCCCTAGTGAATTAATTCCTGGATAATGTACATAGAATGCTGCTTCCACTTGTGAGGCCGGCCAAGCAACCGTTTATTGTCTATTCCTTTTATTTCTTTCAAATGCTTCAAACAAAAGACGATCATGTTTGAGAATTATAGCCTAAAAAGAGGAAAGTTAGAGCTCCATGTTAAATCTGAAGTTTCTTAGAGTCCAAGAAAAGGCACTTCCAAAGTTAAGCCCTTCCTAGTGTCCTTCTGTTGGCCATACCTCATCCTAAAATTGCCTCAGGCACTGCTCTGCCAAGTCAGCTCGTTCTTGGGATCTCTGTTGCGTGCTCTTCCACCTTGCCTTCAGGAACCTGGTTTTCTTATCCCCAGGTGTTGGTCTCATCTCAAGATACCATCATTGTTCTGTAATACAGTGAGTGAGCCCTACCTTTCACCAGCTCCCGATAGTCAGTGTTCTTCTGTTCTTCCAAAGGTTCTTCAGAACAGGGGAGGATGGGGCAAGGAGAGAAGGCTGAAAAATAATTATTTTTGAAATGGATTGATTCTCTCTCTTGCCCAAGTTGGTTTTGAACTCCTGGACTCAGGTAGTCCTCCACTTTCCCTCCCTCCCTCAGTCTCTTGAATAGTTGGGACATGGCTAGGTTGGGACAGAATTTCCATGATTACCCTACCTGAGTGTAGGCATTTCTTTTATTCTTTATTCTTCTGTCTTCTCCCCAGAGGACAAACATTCATTCTTACAGGCAGTATGGTCCCAACCTCTGAAGAAGAATCAAAATGTCAGAGACATAATACACAAGTCTCAACTGCAGAGTTCATGCTTTGTGTTATTGTTGCAGAATGGCCCTGACCTGATTGATCCTCTACCTACCCTTTCAGATTGGGCGAACTTCAGCCCCTGGGTGTTAATGTGGGGGGCAGGGAGATTTGGGGTGAGAGAGTATAGGTCATTGTCAATGGCAATTAAAAACTGTTAGGATGTAGCTCAGTGGACGAGGCTTGCCTACAAAATGTGTAAGTCCCTGGATTTGATTCTCAGGATCATGAAAAAATGAATGAAAGAAAGAGAGGAAGTAAGGAAGGGGGGAAGGGAAAGCAAAGTATATAGTCAGTTTTCAAATACATGAGAGCTTTGGAGTTACTGTTTAAATCACTAATATTAATCTTTAAAGGCTTATGAAAAATCAATATTAAGAATGTTTCATCATTTTAGGTAAACCGGGTATTTCATGCTATGGTAAAACCCAGTCATTGAATTTCTTCTGATTTTTCAAAGAAGAAAAATTATTAAAAAAATTTCAGTTGTTTTTGTTTTGCATGTTTATATGTATGTTGCCTGTTTATGTGTGTATGCATGTTTGTATTTGGTGGACACACATGTGCACCTTCATGTGTGTGTGTGAGTGTGTGGACACACATGTTGAGTCCAGAGGCATGTTTTGGGTATCTATCTCTATTGGTTTCCACCTGGTTTTCAGCTCTCACTGAACCTGGAGCTCAGTGTTTAGGCTAGACTAACTAGCTGGCCATCAAGCCCCAGGGAAGTAATGTCCCTGTCTCCCCAGCTCAGGGATTGCAGGTGCAGGCCACTGTGCCTGGCTCTTATGTGGGTGCTGGGGATGGAATCCTTACACGGCAGTCACTTTACTGACTGAGCCACTTACCCAGCCCCTAGTTTCTCCTTTCAGAGTTTTTGTTTAGCTTTATTTTAAAAACATGAATAAGATGAAAGCCCAAAGGTATAGATACAATAATTAGCCTGGGTTTTCAATGAAAAAGCATCAGATCATTGAGATTGGTCATAATCCTGCTTCATCTATATTCTCATGAACACATTTCATGCTTTTTCATTCTTTTCTTCTATACTATCTATCATCTATCTGTCTGTCTATCTAATTATATATATATATTTTACCATCATTCTGGAGATTCCTCTTGATTCAGCCTTTATTCTAGCAATTCATTTGTCATCAGGTCTTTCATCCCATTTGCAGAGCTGTTTATTTCTGCCATTTCATTTAATTTGCAATGCTTTTACTTCATTGGCCTTGTTCTTTTTTCATGCATATGATATGCTCTATCATTCCTTAGTGGATATTAGTGACACTCCTTTTACATACAGTAGTGATCACATATATAATTACCTGCCATGTACTAGGTATAATTTTCAGTTTTATATGTATTCTTTTCATCATTTTAGGAACTCAAAGTAGGTATTGTAATTATATGATAGATTTTTTAAAATGGCAGAGGCAGGATTTGTGTTTAGTTTGATTCCAGAGATCACACTCTTCACCACCATATTGTTAGTTCCTAACTGTAAAGTGTTTATTTCAGGGCCTTTGTTACCTTAAGTTTTCAGATGCTAGAAATAGAATATGGCTCTAATCAGATCAGTGCAAAGTGAGATGAAAGGGCATATGCCCCAAGGAAGAAAAATTAAGTTTTGAGGGTAGTTTTTTTTGCCCATTAGAAGAAAGCTTAGTAGGAAAATGCATATATTTTTTCATAAAGATAAACTCAGTTTCCATGACTTCCAGATCTAGAGATTTCTAGATCTCTTGGTTAAAAATTCTACACTTCCAGGAGAACCATTTCATATCAAGAATAGTGGTGGTGGTAGAGATGATGGTGGCAGTTTGTGTATGTGCTGGGGTGATGCATGGGAAGTAGGATTTAGCTTTATTTTAAAAAATCCTGACTAAATATGGCCTGCATGGGCATGTTTATGAACTTCAGACATGGCATTGGGAGAATCAAATGTGAATTCCAGGAAGTATGACTACTATGGACCTAACTACCCTGGGAAGTGTCTGGTGTCTGAAAATGAAATAGCAAGCATCCGGCATTCTATCTGAGTTAATAATTTAGTGGAGTTTCACTGAGTCACTGTGTTCTGGCAGACGGCTTATGAATGCTCATGTTGAGTTGGTTAGTGTTTCTGTTTTGTAGCAAATCACCTTTAAGGAGATGATTATCAGTCCACTCTCCTTTTTTTTTTTTTTTTTTTGCTTTACTGTTTTAATATTTTTACTGTCAAATTGATTTTTCCTACATAAGTAATATATTGGTGATGAAATTGAAATGCAAAGTAAAAGTTATAATTTGACTGTTAATTTTTAAAAAGTGTAGTCTATTCTATGTATGGAACTTCAATTATAAATGTTTATTCTTTGGAGCAAACAAATTGCTCCTAAAATGTTACTTGCTTTTTTTAAAAAAATCCTTAGTGGAAGTGAACAGAGTCTGGGACAGATCATTCTTGTTTTTGAGAGGCGTCACCTCTGTGGCCTCCATAGGGTAGTCTTATATAAAACAAGGCAGCACCAGCTGCCTGGAGGTTTTCCAGGATGCTTTGTGTATTTCTCTCAGGTTGCACTTTCTGTGCCTCTTGGTATTCGGAGAGGCTAGAAAACTCACATCAGCAAATCTGCACACGAGCCATGGAGATCACAATTTGCCTTGGTGCTCCCCTGAGATGGAATCTGTGAGGATTAGAGGTAGCTCCAGAGAAGTCTTTCCGGAGAACAAGTTCCAAGGGCCTTCAGATGGTGGAGGACGCTAGACCTGTGACAGGTGCAGGGATCCAGCCTCTGCTCGTGAGTGCGTGTGCCACCACACCTGGCTGTGCCATTAAAAATCAACAGTTTATTGAATTGAAATTAATTTCTCCTACAAGTAAAACCCATTACCTATTAGGCAGTTTCTCCCTGTCCTTCCTCCCTTCTTCACCAAGCCTCTGTCAAGCACCCATCTGTATTCTGTTTCTATTGATTTCTCTATCCTAAAAATGCCCTGTAAATGAAGCCATGTAGTAATTTGACCTTTTATGTCTTATCACTCACTTAGCACACTATGTGGCTGCATTTGTCAAATTTCCTTTCCTTCCTATGGCAAGTGATAGTCAGTGATGTACCTGTATAACAATGTGTATGTCCATTCATCTCTTAATGGGTAGTTAGGCTGTTTCTATGTGTAGCTGGTAAGAGCGTGTGTGAACACGTACTTCTGTGAATCTCTGTTTCCAGTTCCTCAGGATGAAACTGTGAAGTCATATAGTAACTGTATGCTTACCTTGTTGAGAGACTGCCAATCAGTGTCTACAATTTGAATATTCCATTCCTCTATGGATTTTGATAGAAAGTATACTGTCACTCTGAGACTTGTTTTCCTGTGGGTATACATCACCATTCTCTGACGTCTTTGTTTTGTTTCTCTTCTGAGATTTTCTGCTTGTAATTTTGTTCATGGGTCTTACTATTGCTGCAGCACTTTTGCAGCAGCAATTTTAAGATTTTTGTCAAATAACTCTAAATGTGTGTGTAGGAAGTCTAGTCCTACAAGTCCTAGCTAGAGTAACTCCCACCTTGCAGCGAGCCTCCATGTGGCTTCTCAGTGTGCCAAACTGCAGCTGAGCGGCCATCCTTCCCACGGTGCAAGGTATGCTGAGAGAGACCAGGATGGGGCACACAGGACTCTGTGTGTGTGTGTGTGTGTGTGTGTGTGTGTGTGTGTGTGTGTGTGCGCGCGCGTGCGGACAGAGGTTGACTTTCTTGATTGAGGCAGGGTTTCCTAGTTGAACTCAGATTTTCCTAGGGATCCCCTATCTCTGCCTACCGAGTCACTAATTTTCCTTTTTGGGGGAAGTTGGTATATTTGGCTTGGTCATTTGCCAAGTAATTTTGGGTTGTTTGAGACTTGGTGCTTTGTTTTAATCTTATAGAGGATATAGTTAGTTCTCTTTCTGGCATGGGTTTGTGGTGTGAATGTACTTGTATGCATGATTGTATGCATGTGATGGCATATGTGTTCAGATACACAGATGCATGGAGGCCAGAGGTTGACTTTGGGTGTCTTCCATGCCGTCTTTCCTCCTTATTTACTGAGGCAACACCTCTCTCACTTGAACCCAGAGCTGACTTGGCTTGCCTAGCTAGCCAGCTTGACCCAGGGATCACTGTCTCCATCTCCCTACCAGCACTAAGGTTACAGGTGGGCTGCCACACCTACCATGTGTTCACTTGAGAACTGGGGAGCAGAACTATGTCTTCAGGCTTCTGAGACAAGCACTTTAACCACTGAGCCATCTCCCTAGCCCAGATACTTTGTTTCTGGTAGGCTGCCAAGGTGCTTAGGTTTTAGCTAGAAGTTTCCACCCACATTCTTTGACCTGTTTGTGACTTTAGTTCAGTTTTTAACTACTTTGTCAGTCCAGTCTACATCTACCCTCTGTGCCTCCCACTGACTGGTCTACATCTACCTGTGTGTGCCTCCCATTGAGCAGTCTGCATCTGGGCAGCAGTCTGTGGTTTGGTTCCTCTAATCTTTGTTAATCTATATTGAGTAACCTCCACATAAGCCTGGCTTGAGAATTAGTCTAAGTAGCAATGAAAATCCTTGTGTGCGTCCAGTGGCTACTCATTTTGTTTGATCTCCTGTTCCTTTTTGCATTCCTGTGACTGCTGTTGTTTGGTCCTCTAGATGCCCTTCAGGAACAGTGACAGGAGGATCAAGTGCAAAGCAAGGTTGAGCTGTCTTGGAACCTCAGAGTGGCAGTGAAGGTTTCTTCCTAGGGTTTGCTGTAATGGGCTATTATTATTATTTTTTTTTACTTCAGTCTGGCGCTGTCACCATGGACTTGCTTGAGGATGGGCACAGGAAAGAAAAGAACGAAAGCAGATTTGGTATCCCCACATTCTCTGGAGCATTAAGACTGTTTTTTTTCCCCCGGGACATAATTAGAGGTTAGCTTCTAGAGCTCTCTGTCCTGATGCCTACCTGTGTGCTCAGTGTGAAGGATAACCAAGGACCAAAGTGTTGAGCTTGCTTACAGGGTTGGAGCTTATTTCACATTCTTGTGTTTTCTCACTTTTTATATCTGTTATTTATTTTTCAGACTTGTCAACTTGCTGTCCCACACAGTGAATACAGGTAGGAGAGATTGCTTGGAATATAGTTAACTTTGTGTAGCCTGGATTAAACACATGCATGTTGTTGCCATTAAAAGTAACATGTGCTTTCTTCTGTGGTTCAAGGGTTATTTGTTTCCTCCTTTAACAAGCTGACCCAGACAAACATGGCCACTGCAATTAGGGATGTAGGAGTTTGGAGACAGACCAGAACACTTTTACTGAAAAATTACCTAGTTAAATGCAGGACTAAAAAAAGTAGTGTTCAGGTAAGTTTAAAAAAAAAAACACTCTTTCTTATGCTTTCTTTTGCTTTAATACATTCCATTTTTAAGAATTAGTTTTACTGTATAGAATTTTATTTCCTTTCCTCTCTTTAATTTGATTGCTTATACAGTAAAAGCTTGTTATTTGTCATAAGCTAGAAAAAATAGAATTACCTACTGCTCCTAAATGTTAAAGTTTCATTAATGATCACTAAATTCAGTTAATTTCTAACCTTAGCACTGGATGTTGAGCTTTCGGCATGCATTTCTCAGTGTTCATGAACTTACATTCGCCAGATAACTCTATGGAACATTATTCCTCAGTTGTATTCTCCACATCTTTTTTAAAAAAGTATTTTTATTTAATTATTTGCAAGCACAAAGAGATAGAGAAAAGAGAGACAGAGAGAATGGGCACTGCAAACGAACTCCAGATCATGTGCCAACTTGTACATCTGGCTTTACATGGGGACTGGGGAATCAAATCCGGGTCCTTACTTAGGCTTTGCAGGCAAATGCCTTAGACACTGAGCCATCTCTCCAGCCCTTCCCTACATCTTTTTGATAAAAGAAAGTAAGGTTTAGCTAACCAGCTCATAATAATTTCAAGTTTTGAATTATCTTCTTCTGAAATCAACAGAGCAACCAAGCAGCAAGAGAACAATTTATCCCTAGTAAAGCAGGCAGTGAAAGTTAATTATCATTTTAGTGGTATGTACTTAGGTATTATCCAAGTTGGATTTATAAATCAGAATCAAAGCCTTTTATGGTGATCCTTTCAGAGATTTTTGGCAAAGTTACTTTAAATACAATTATTAGTAAATGTATCATATTTTATATCAGTTATTTATTTAAATACTATCTTTATGTCTGTTTATTATATAACTTTAGTCAAAATATTTCAAAGAAACTAAATATAAATGGAAAATAATCTATGCTTTTCAGGCCTTGGTATATGCTCAACACAGAAACTCTTTTGGGACAGAATTACTTTTGCTTTCTGCACATAAAGAGACAACATTCCTTCATGTTCTTTCTTACTGTTGTGTGCATGCAATTCTTTTATTTTTGGCCGCCATTCTTGTAATTTGTTAACCCATTGTTTCTTTTATTTTAGGAAATTCTTTTTCCATTATTCTTTTTATTTTGGCTAATATTAATTAGTATGATGCATCCAAATAAGAAATACGAAGAAGTATCTGACACAGAACTTAATCCTATGGACAAGTCTATACTGTCTAACTTCATTCTCGGATACACTCCTGTGACTAATGTTACCAGCAGCATCATGCAGAGTGTGTCTACTGATTATCTTCCTGATGGTATTGTAGTCTTATTTATGCATTCTCTCTATAACCCAAGGCCTCTTCAGTATTTATCAGCTTGACTTACTAACATTCCTCCCACCCCCCACCCCCGTTCCTATTTCCCTGGGAGCCCTTCTCAATGGGGTTATGGGATTAACGGTGGGGTCCTGAAGGCCCTCAGTCAGTCCCTGTGGGGTAGCAGGGAACCATGCCTCAGGGTATTCCTACCCACTCTGTGGCCCTTACACTCTTTCTGCCCCCTCTTCCACAATGTACAATGTTCCCTGAGTTGTGGCAGGCCTGGTGGCAGTCTGATTTAGTGTTGAGTTCTCTGTAGCTTCTGGATTTCTTCTCTGATGGGTTTTGATTGATCAGTATGTCTATCACCATTGCCCTGGACCTGGTTGTCAAGCTAGCAGTAAGAGCAGTGTTCATGTTGCTGCTGCAGACATGGCAGAGGTAGCATGTCTGTGGGGGAAGTCAGCTTGTTTTCTGTCTTACTGATGGATCTTGGTTCTCCTCCATTTTCTCTGCAAGCAGGCATACCTGGATGAAAGGAGATATACAAGGTTACTTGAGAGACTTTGTAGAGTGCAAGCCCACTCTTGTTCTCCAGAGAACAGTGAGGGCTTCTCTGATGTCTAATAGTTTCCTGACCATAAGTCATATAAGTTTAATTTCCAGTACGAGATATGAGTTCTCTCCCACTGAGTGGGCCTAATGTCCAATCAGAGAACAGTTGGTTCCTTCAGAGGCCATTAGCTGTTTTTATGTTGTATTTTCTTAGGAGAGTTATCTTCATTTTCTAAGAAGTTAGTGAAGAAAAGTACAATATTCTATTCAGCATAGAAAATGTAACATTGCTCTGTTATTTTGAACTTGTGAGTTAACTATATTGTTCTAATATTTTATAGTTATAATGACCGAAAAATATGCAAGTGAAAAAGAAATGGTGGCAGCCAGTCTCTCTAAGTCCAGCAACTTCATAGGTGTGGTTTTTAAAGACTTCATGTCCTATGAGCTCCGTTTCTTCCCCGACATGATTCCAGTGTCTTCTGTATATATGGACTCAAGAGGTGAATAACTATAAGTAATCACTGAAATTGTTCAGTGCACGTCTTTGCTATTTATAGTTTGTGTTCACAGTTTGATGGGGTCCAGCATTGTCATTTCCCCCTATACTTATTTATTTATTTATTTGTTATTATTATTTTTTAAAATACATATTTATTGTCCATAAT
Organism: Zapus hudsonius; assembly: GCA_004024765.1. Classification (NCBI taxonomy): domain Eukaryota; kingdom Metazoa; phylum Chordata; class Mammalia; order Rodentia; family Dipodidae; genus Zapus; species Zapus hudsonius. Next base: position 14,225 of record PVHP010009281.1, read on the forward strand.
GAGTTACATTATTTAGTGGGCAAACAATGAGTTGTTATTCCCAGTTCCCCACTGCCCCCCATCCCCATCCCCAATCGGCTGGATATCCTCCTCCATGGGTCGTCTAGATCAGTCCTTATGGCAGGGGACCATGGATAGCCTAGTGCTCAGCCTGGTTCTCCTGGCCTAAGTGTGTTGTTACTGAGGAGTGCCATGCCTCTGGATATTCTCCCCCACCATGGCGCTCACAATCTTTATGCCTCCCTCTTCTGCTCAGTTCCCTGAGTCGTGGTGGGTGAGTATTAAGGCTACTTTAACGTTGTGAGTTTAGGGGTCTTTGTGTCAAAAATTGTTGGTGTCTGTCACCTGGCTTATCCTATGTTGATTGAATGGCTGTGGCTGTGGGTCCCTTGTTCCTCTACGGGATTCCATATGGATCCTCCACGATATGGCTGTGGTGGCTCATCTCTTGCCAGGATCTCAGCTATCTGCCTATGGTCGGATGGTAGGATTAGATGGGCCACAGCTCTTTCGCTGCATCCTGAAAAATACAAACACATTCTCCATCGGAGAGTGAGATCAGTCTAGGTTAACAAATATACACAATTCTGGATTACCAATATTCTATTTTTAGTAGCCTCTCCATAAATCACTCCCATAGTGCATCTTTTCTTGTGAGCCCAAGAGTACGGGATCTGGTGCCTATCACCCTGAATCCCCAGTTCCAGTCAAGGGCTCCCCCTCCCTAAGTGGAATATTTGGCCGAATTTAAAAGCTGTTGATTGTCTCCCTAGGCCCAGGCTCCTCCATTGCACGAGTGCTCCTTTCTTGGTCCGCTGTTCTCTCCCAGTAGGAGATATGGTCAGCCTATTCATGGCCGCAGACTGTGTTTCATGCCAGTTGTCTCTGTTTACTCCAGCTGTCATTGATCAGCTTCCCCTGGCAGCTTGTGCAGTGCCTTCCAGAAATACACTAATTACTATCTGGGGGCTGGTTACCATTCCAGACCTTGAAGGGTCTCTCAATGCTAATCAATGGCATTCTGTGGTTTCTTCATGTACTTATTTATTCAGATTGAAAAACTATCAGTGTAGCATCAAGTATTTAGTTTTGCACATGTACCCATAAATTTGACTACGTATATATAGCATCCATTTTAATTTTTAGCATTAAGTATTTAGGTATGCATATATACCCATGTATCTGACTACATATATCCATTTTCATTTTAATATACTATGTAAATGTCATATTAACATAAAACAAAAGATCTTTATATAACTTTCTAAATATATATTTTTTTCCTCTATGTAATTGCTTTGGCACAGATTTTAGTCTCAAGTTCTCCCATGAATGAACTTTATTACTTTTACATTTGAAACATAGAAAACAGCCTTCAAATGTTTATATTGTCAGCCATAAATGTGTATTTAACTTTAAAGTCAGCATACTAAGTATGGAATGTAAAGCCTGTATAAAAATTTTTTACTATTTTTTTTCTTAATCTGGACTTCTGCCTGGAGGTGCATTGAAGCAGGCATTGAAGAATGACTTACCTTAAAACAGAATATTGATTCATTTTAAATAGCTGTTTACAACTGACTTGCCTTTTTATTCATTACTATTAAGTAAGCCAGCATGTGCAATGGACCCTTACAAGTCTTACATATGTCTGCCTTTGAAGGGCAGCAGCATACGTCCTTTGTCTTATAGAGACTGAAGATTATGCTTCTTTGGTAACCTTCAACATGTTATTTTTGAACAAAGCACTTACATATTGTATAAATCTTATGTCTCACGTTTTTCTTCCTGCAGCTGGCTGTTCAAAGTCATGTGAGGCGGCTCAATACTGGTCCTCAGGGTTCATAGTGTTACAGGTATCCATAGATGCTGCCATCATACAGGTAAATGTTAATAAAGGAAGAAAACCAAACATCTTTTAATAATTACTTCCTAATTTATTCCAGTTGGATTTGGTTGAATTGCTCTGAGAGGTATATAATATTATATTATTATAATCTTTAAGGAAAAAAAGATGGGTGGAAGTCATATTTTCTGGTATCTTTGGAAGCCCTCTTTATTTGACTTATGAATAGGACTCCACATTATATATCTTTTTAAATTACAGGTAATAGACATGAGATAGTTATTGTTATGAAATATACAAGCACATATATCTTCAAAACTTTCCCTCTTAAATACAAATAACTTATAAAATGACTATCTTTATTATGTTTTATGATAGCCCTAGAGTTTTTCTTTTTTCTATCAACATTATAATTTATCACTTATTTATTTTTAAAAAATATTTTATTTATTTATTTGAGAGAGAGTGAAAGAGAAAGAGGCAGAGAAAGAGAGAGAGAGAGAAAGAGAAAGAGAAAGATAGAAAGAGAGAGAGAGAATGGGTGCTCCAGGGCCTCCAGCCATTGCAAACAAACTCTAGACACATGGGCCACATTTTGTATTTATCTGTCTTTATGTGGGTACTGGGGAATTGAACTTTGGTCCTTCTGCTTTGCAGGCATACATCTTAACCGCTAAGCCATCTTTTCGGCCCATATCACTTATTTATTAAACACTGTTTCTAATTTATATTTTAGTATAAACACACTTAATGTCTAACAACCCTCTGAATTAAAACTGAAACACAGATCAAGTAACTTCAAAGCTCTGGTAATTACTGGCAAAGTATGGATTCAAACTACAGACCGTTTGCTCCTAAATATATACCTTAATATGTTACTACTACTAGAATAATATGTAAATGTTTATATATTTATGAATGTATTTATTTGCAAGGAGAGAGAAATAGAAAGGGCATGCCAGGGTTTCCAGCCACTGAAAACAAACTCCAGACACACGTGCCTCTTTGTGCATCTGGATTTATGAGGGTACTGGGGAATTGAATCCGGGTCCTTAGGCTTTGCGGACAAGTACCTTAACCGCTGAGCCATTTCTCCAGCCCTAAATTATGTTTTAAAGACATACTTAGATATGATCTAGCATTTCTCATTGTAGTGGAAAAACAAGTCATGAAATGTGTTTTTAAAAATCTTAAATTTTATGTTTTAGGATTAGAACTTTTAAAATTAATCGTATCTCCATTTCTCAGTTCCCACTAGGATCTGTGATGTTTTTCTCTATTTCTAGTTGAAATTTTCTGTAAAATAATTATCATTTGATAAATGCATAGAAACAGTCTTCTCTACTAAGCCATGTGTTCAGAATCAAGACCCAAAACAGGAGTCCAGTCTCTTAACTGCTAAACTGCAGTAGTGAACCACAGCAGTCATGATTTTATAATGGGGTTGAGATGCTGTACCTGGGATGTCTCTTAAATCCTTATAACTTGTGTGGTATACATTTATCGGGGTTATATAATGCTATGTCAATACAGTGGTGCAGATTCTAAGGTAAAGATAATGAACTGGGGGATGTGCCCCACACAGTGATGACGCTATAGTTCTGTCTGGTGTTTTGGTCACCATCCAAGCCAGATCAATCTGTACAAATCTCAGTGTAGGCAGTCAGATGACTGACTGCTAAAAGTATCATTTGGTAAATAAGCTTCTTATATAATTCTGTCCATATGTCCTGCGTGGCTTGGTTTTAAAGCAGTAGGTAGGCTGCTCGGTATAAGAACCATTTCATTAGTGACGAGGGAATGATCACAACAGTGGTCCTGAGAGCCTCGGCTTTGAAGACACAGTATTTGTATTAAAGTACATGTGGACTGCTGAATATGCTAATATCACATGATTTTATTTCCTTGACAAATGAATCAAACCATATACATTTGTCTACTTAAAAACTTTTAATTTCTAGAATTAATTAAAAGCAGCATTCTACTTTGCATCATGGTAGTGTGGTTTCCCACTTTATTGGAAGTCTGACTTATTTTTTTTTAGAAGTCTGACTTTTTGAGGATTTTGTTTGCATGAGGTTACTTACTAAAATCAGGGGTGAGCATTGTCAGAACTAAATTAATTTAATGTTTCTACATTTTCTGATTATAGTTGAAGACCAATGTTTCTCTTTGGAAGGAGCTGGAGTCCACAAAAGCTGTTATCATGGGAGAAACTGCTGTTGTAGAAATAGACATCTTTCCCCGAGGAGTAATCCTAATATACCTAGTTATAGCGTTTTCACCTTTTGGATATTTTTTGGCAATTCATATTGTAGCAGAAAAAGAAAAAAAGTTAAAGGAATTTTTAAAGATAATGGGACTTCATGACACTGCCTTTTGGTATGTTATTAAAAGTTTATTATTTAAAGTTGTATTAAGTTGCATTACGTGTCATACAACTCTGTAGGAACATAACTTGTTTACCTGGTTTGATGAAGTGCTGATTCTGATTTTTGACAAGGATAACCTTTGATATAAAAACCTGAGAAGAGTCAACAAGCTTTAGCAATAAGGTGGCTTGTTTTGTTTTGTTTTGTTTTAGAGGTGGGGTCTCCCTCTATCCCGGGCTGTCTTGGCCCCTGGTTGGCCTCAAGCCCAGGGTGATCCTCCTACCTTAGCCTCCTGAGTGCTGGGATGAAAGACCCAGGTTGGCTTTTTTTTTTCCCCCTTTTTAACATAAGGGAAGGGAATGTGGAAAGCCTGTTGACAGTGCATTTGCCGGAGCTCCTGAGACCTGCTCCATGTTTTCACTGTGCCCCTGCACTGAAGAGATGAGGTCTTGGAAAACTAGAGAATGATTGTTAATGTCTTCCCTATATCATACCATGTGCATGATACTGAAAGTTTAGTTCAAATGACGAAAGTCTGCCATGTAGTTTCCGGTCTGTTCCTCCCCTCCACACCCCCTGGAAAACCTTAGCTACATTCAATGTATAGATCATTTATAGAGACACGAATGAAAAATGTTTTTATAAGCGAACTGTCAGCATTTTTTAAATTCTAGTTTTATGGAGGCAAAAATATTTGTAAATAGCTAAGTGCATATTCCTCATACCTCTTCCTACAGTGTCATGAATTTTTCTTTTAAACTGGGTATAGAGCCGGGCGTAGTGGCGCACGCCTTTAATCTCAGCACTTGGGAGGCAGAGGTAGGAGGATCGCCGTGAGTTCGAGGCCACCCTGAGAACATAGTGAATTCCAGGTCAGCCTGGGCTAGAGTGAGACCATACCTCAAAAAAAAAAAAAAAAAAAATTAAACTGGGTATAATGGTGCATGCCTGTAATCCCAGCACTCAGGAGATGAAGGTAGGAGTGTCTTAAGTTTGAGGCAAGCCAGGTGTACAAAACCAGATCCCATCATAAAAAGTAAACGAAACCCCACATTTCTTTTTAGCTCATTTGTGAGAAAGATCTGTTTTATAAAACTTGGCCTAATGTCACACTCTGTTTAGTGGAATTGTGATGTATAATCTTTCTTAGCTTGCTCTTCATTTTTATGTTTCAGAAGGGATTGGCTTTTAAGATGCATTGGATTATTATTTTGTGGTGAAGTGGCAAATTGTTCAAGTATCCCAGTTTTACCTGTGTAAAATGGATTCAGTTTTGTTGTTAGCTGCTTGTGATTTTTATATTATACATTTAAAAAATATTTATTTGAGGGAGGGAGAGAGAGAGTGAGTGACTGAGAGAGATAGAGACAAAGGGGCAGGTAGGCAGGGAGAAAGAGAAAGAGAGAGAGAGAGAGAGAGAGAGAGAGAGAGAGAGAGAGAGAGAGAGAGAGAGAGAGAGAGAGAATGAGTGTGCCAGGGCCTCTAGCTACCGCAAATGAACTCCAGAAGCAAGTGCCACCCTGTACATCTAGCTTTATTTGGGTGCTAGGGAATCAAACCTGGGTGCTTAAGGCAAGCACCTTAACCCCTGAGCAATCTCTCCAGCCCTTGTATTATACATTGACTCATAAATAAATAAATAAAATTCTTAAATTTGAAGTTTGTTTAATATGGCCTTTTCAGTTCTATCTGGAAAAGATAAAAATAAAGCAAAGTTAAATTCTGCAGCAATTCCATGGAGCTCTGATGTAAAGGGCAATGTTACCTAAGGATAATGACTTCATTGCTGACCTTGTTGATTGACAGTTCACATTGTGTGATCTGGTGATTATGTCCCTGATTGGTAAGAACTTTTGTTGTATAATCACAAAAGCCATTTTAGGTATATATATAGCACGTTCCATAGTGGGAATCAAACTGGCTTATTACACTCTTGAATTTTAAGTAAATTAGAGATGTTGATATTCTCTTGGACTTTTGAGAGTATTAGCCTTAAGTTGATCATGAATTGCTGTTAAGGTTCCAAAAACAGGACAGAATTCTTAAAAATTTTTTAACTCTGAAGGATATCATTTTATCTGTATCACTTAATTAGACTTTTGCTTGTAACTTGACTAATTTTATATCCTTAAGTACTTATGAATATTGATTTTCATTATGCAAACATATGTGGAAATAAATTGACATAAAGGTTAAAGTGACTAAAATAAACCTGGTATTTAGTTTTAAGTGATTTTTTTTCACCACTGAAACCTGTGCAGAATTTGACTGAGTGTATTTTCATTTCACTTTAGGCTTTCCTGGGTTCTTCTGTATGCAAGCTTGATTTTTCTTATGTCCCTTCTTATGGCAGTCATTGCAACAGCTTCTTCCCTGTTCCCCCAGAGCAGCAGCTTTGTGGTGTTTCTGTTGTTCTTCATGTATGGATTATCATCTGTAAGTACTTTACCCTGGAAGCTCAAGAACACTTGCCAATGAAATGAGGTCTTGTTTTGTTTACTTGGATTCAATTTTCCAACTAACTGGTCAGTGACTTAGTAGTGGATAATCCAGTATTCCATTACTTTATTTAAAAAAATATTTGTACATAGAGACAGAGAAGATGAAGAGAGAGGGAGAGAATGGGCACACTAGGGCCTCTAGCCACTGCAAATAAGCTCCAGATACATGCACTACTTTGTGCATTTGGCTGTATGTGGGTACTGGGGAATTGAACCTGGGACCTTAGGCACTGGAGGCAAGTGCCTTAACTGCTGAGCCATCTCTCCAGCCCGGCAACCATATTTTTAAAAAGTTATAATCTCAGCTTTAAATTGCCTTATTTTTATGTTTTATATTTCACATAAATAGTTGTACTTCTTATTATTGTTATGTAGTCATGTGTAAGATTACCTAGTACTGGACTTTTCCCCAACCCTTCATGAAATCCTAACTGTTTCAAGTTAGTTTATGTTATAGGGTAATTATTTTTATTTAAAGACTTAAAAAAAAACCGGGCTGGGGAGATAGCTCAGTGGCTAAAGGTACTTACTTGCAAAGCCTGACAGCCCAGGTTTAATTCCTCAGTTCCCACGTAAAGCCAGATGCACAAAATGATGAATACATCTAGAATTTTTCTGTAGTGGCAGGAGGCCCTGGCATTCCTGTTCTTTCTCTCTCAAATAAATAAGTTAAATAAATAAACATTTAAAAATCGATTCTTTAGGAAATACAGCTCAGTGTTCATTGGGTACATTGGCTGACTGCCGAACACGATGATCAGCCTTTGTTTTCAGTTACGTAGCTCCCTTTCTGTGAGCTATGAAACCATCTGTATAGTATTCATTCTCTCTTGATTGTCACTCCTCTCTTTAAAATAATAAACTGTAAATTACTCATGCCTTTCCATATATAATTGCCCAATAGGATATCAATCAACATACTGTTTAAAAGTCCTGTATTTAAAAGCTTATTCATGTTTTGTTCACATATTTTATATATTTAAGTGAAGAAATACATGCTCCTTATGGTCCCTATACTTATGGTCACATATCCATATGATATAAATATAATCTTTAATGTTTGTTAACATAGATTTTAAAATGTATATCTCTGAATTACCATAGCATTGGAAAAATTTAATTTTAGTTTAATAGCTATGTTTTCCAATGAAAGTATCTTGTTCTTTTTTAGAAAAATAGTTTTATTTATTTACTAAAGAAAGAGAGAAAGGGAGAGAGAGAGAAAGGGGGAGAGAGGAGAGAGAGAGAGACACCAAACATCTGGCTTTCCATGGAATTAGGGAATCGAACCTGAGCCATTAGGCTTCACAGACAAGTACCTTTAATCACTGAACCATCTCTCAAGCCCCATAACTTGCTCTTTTATAAACAGAAGTTCATTTTATTTTCCTAACTGTGTATATGCATAATGTATTAACCTTATTATTTATATTTTACAGGTATTTTTTGCTTTAATGCTGACACCTCTTTTTAAAAAATCAAAGCATGTTGGAATAGTAGAATTTTTTGCCACTGTGGCGTTAGGATTTGTTGGCCTTTTGATCATCCTCATGGAAAGTTTCCCCAAATCACTAGTGTGGCTGTTCAGCCCTTTTTGTCAGTGCACCTTTCTGATTGGTATAGCACAGGTAGGTAATGTGCAGATCTTTCATTCACTGAATATTTTCTTTTCTCCAGTTCAATGCAGCATTTTATACTAACATGAATGCTACCTTTGATTTGCAAATAAATATTTGAATGCCATGAGAAAGAGATGTACTAGAGAGTACATTTTATGTTTGTTTGTTTTTTAATACAGGCACTGGGAATTGAACTTGGGTCCTTATACTTGCAATGCAAGCACTTTATCAGCTGAGCCATTTCTCCAGCTCCTAGAGAGTACATTTTATATCTACTTATTTTGTAATTTCTCTAAAGTTTTCAATTAAATATTTTGCTTACAAGTTCTTGTTTTTTTTTTTTCTGTTTCCGTATAACAACTTAGTTTATGAGAAGTCATGGGTTTAAGTGCCAAGTAATCTATATCACTTATTCCCACCACTATCAGAAAAACACCTGCAGGGAAGTGCACATGCAGCTGAGGAAGCCAGTCAGGCATGCAGTAGTGAAATGTGTAGTTTGGGTGGATGATACTGGCCCAGGATTAATGGAATTACGAGTCATCTAAATGTTTTGATTTACAAATTTTAAATTTATTATTCCTTGTAGCTATAGCCAGAATGTAAATGAAAAACATCCTGTAAGAAACTGCTTTAGCTGAGTGTGGGTGCTCATGCCTATAATCCCAGCTCTTTCTAGGGTGAGGGAAAGAGGGTCACTGTGTGTTTGGCACCAACTTGGGCTACAGAATCAGTTCTTGGTCAGTGGTCTAGAGTAGGAGTTTGCCTCCAGAATAAAAACAAACTGGGCTTGGTTGGAACACTCCTTTAATGCCAGCACTTGGGAGGCAGAGGTAGGAGAATCACTGAGTTCAAGGCCAGCCTAAAACTACAGAGTGAGATCCCGGTCAGCCTGGGCTATGGTGAAACCCTACCTAGAACACAATACAACAAAACAGAATAAGAAACTGCTTGGTAAAGTACAAAATAAATTCAGTTAAAATGCAAAGAAAAATATAACTCCTTACTATATAAGATTACTTATCTTGCATAGAACTTTATGGTTTGTCAGACAAAATTACAAGAGAGTGTTTGCAAACATCAAGTCAGACAAAATTTAATTACTTGCAGCCCAAGAGCTATTGTTACACATTTTCTTAGGAAAGTAGAATTATAGTTGTAAAGTTTTGTTGGGAGGGGCAGAGCCCTTCAGTGCCATTTAGTTTATCTCCTGTTCACAGATGGGAGGCCTGAATCTTCAGGCTGGTAAAGTTTATCCACACAGTGCCAGGACCTCCATGAAGCCTTAACCTCCAGAACATTCCTCCCTCTGTTCTCACACGTCTCTGCTGTGCGTTCTTTAACAGTTGCCATAATCAAAAACTTTCTCTTTTAGTAGTAGTATTAGAGACATGCTGATCATATTGTACCCTCTAGTATTTACTTCCATGTGGGACTAAAACTCTTGTATGTGTCTGTGAACATCACACTTTATTACCTTTGATTATTGTTGCTTAGATTTAAATGACCCAGAGAGTTGATGTATACATGTTGATTAGCTTGTTTTGATAAACTTGTATTCAGTCTTTTTTGTTTTCCTTCATATTCATCTTGCTGACCTATGAAATGTGTGGCTTCTCTTACTCTGAATATGATGAGTTATGCTAAATAGCATTAGTTATGCTATAGTCATTTTTACGTAATAGTGTTGGTATTCTTTTACAGGTCATGTACCTAGAAGATTTTAATGGAGGTGCTTTGTTTTTTAATTTGACTGAAGGCCCGTATCCTCTGCTCATTACCATCAGCTTGCTAGTCCTTGACAGTATGTTTTATGTCCTCCTGGCTGTCTATCTTGATCAGGTCATCCCAGGTATGCAGTTGACTACTGGATATTTTTTTAAAGATGGTTGGTTTATTTTGCCTATAAAGGGCCATTTTAACTTTTTTTTTCCTGTCCAAAGTATTTAAGTCATATTGGGTGTTAAAACTTTTAATTTTATTCCCCCAAAATGTATCTGTATTTACTGCAAGCCATAGCCATTCATGAATGTAAGAGAGAAAATTTGTTTTAAAATTCTCATGCCCCTGGCTGGACTTCATAACTTAATCCTTTCTTAGATATCTTTTTAAACTAATGTCTTTTGCTATTTTACCTTCTAATGTCTAAAACTGTGAAGTAATCTCACAATCTTCACCTTTTATCATTAAGTGTACAGTCGTCTCTCACTCATAATGCTAAGTACCTAGACTCCTTCCCTGTTCCCCTTGAGCTCCTCATTACTGTTGTCTCTGTGCTCTGCCAGTCTAATACAATACTACTAACCTAGGTGGCTTTTAAAATTAAGTAAAGTTATGATTTAAAAATGTTTTAGCAAATTTGTTATAACTTGGTTTTAAAATATTTATTTTCAGGAGAATTTGGCTTAAGGAGATCATCATTATACTTTCTAAAACCATCTTATTGGTCCAAAACCAAAAGAAATTATAAGGAGTTATCGGAGGGCAATGTTAATGGGAATATTACTCTTAGTGAAATCGTTGAACCTATTTCTTCAGAATTTGTAGGAAAAGAAGCCATAAGGTATGATTCATCTTTGGCATTCTAGGTATGAGAACTGTGGCTCTAAATTGCCACATGTAAACTCTTTGATTACCATATAAGATATATGGGATAAGACAGCTTACATGTGTATACACAAAAGATTTATTTACATTTATTTAATGTAATAATTGATCAGAGATGAACAGAAGTCCATAGATCTTCACTCACTTTAGAAGTTGTCACAGCATGAAAATTGGTTAATGATGCCTAAGTATTACACTTTTGTAGCTTCTTTGAAATAGTGTAGTTGATGTTAATTTTTGGGTGCTGTGTTTTAGTAGAAAGATATTTAGTGTTTACTATCACACATTACTGCCCTTTTATACCCATCAACTTTTAGCACAAGAATACACATTGATTTACTTTTGCACACATGATCACGAAGTGTCCCAACAGGAAATTTTTTTTCTTATTTTCAAAATTTAAATAACCATTATCTTATCTCAATACCTTCCTAATAGTATAGAAAGTGTCTCATATTGCTAGAAACATGCATCTAGTCCAAATTTTAAAAAGTGCATTTTAAAACATGAAAACTTGATAGAAATATCATACGTGTCAACACACATAAGTATGTTTGTATAGTTTAAATATAAATCTGTGTTTTTCAGAATAAATGGTATTCAGAAGACATACAGAAGGAAGAGTGGACACGTGGAGGCTTTGAGAAGTAAGTAGATTACCTAGTCTTTGGTCTGTAGGGTTAAAGTACAAATGGAGAACAATTTGCTTAAGTTACTGGGAAATTTAAACTTATAATTTTCTATCTTGCCTTTAGAGGAATTTTACATGATAAATGTGAAAAATGTTCATAATAAAATTATAATATGAAAATAGCAAAGCCAAAAGGGTATCTATTAACATGAAAAAGATCTGATTATACAAACCAGTTTATGTTCTTCTAAATCTCCTTCCTGCACATGTGTATGCTTGTTAGTCCCCTTCTCAGATTCTTTTGGTCTCAAGTATAGTTTTCAACCCTATTGACATTTTGGGCCTGATAGTTTTTTGTTGGGAAGAACTTTCCTGAGAATTGTAGTCTATTTAGCAGTGTGTCAGCACGTTAGTCTGTGTCTTCCAGAACCAATAAAATCCTCCCGCATTGCGGACCCTTTTGCCTGTATTCTGGAAGAGACCAGCAGTCGGGCAGTGTGGGTCTGAACTGCCCTTGCCCAGTGCCTGATGCTGCAGGATCGTCTGTTCATTACTGCCAGTCTCATGCTTGTTCCTTTACCTATTCAAGTTTTTCAATGTTTTAGACTTAGCACCTGTGTTAGGTAAAGGTTTCAAGTGTCCTGTCCCAGAGTAAAGCTGGCCTTTGGTTCTGAAGAAAGTCTTCCACTGAGCACAGTCCTATGTTTAGATGAGGTCAAACTCATGAATCTGTTCTGGTTACATTGGTTTCTGTTTTATTTTGCATTGGAGGTGTTATCTAGCCTCCAATGTGGGTTGTTCAGCTGAGTCACTGCTAATGCGAAGAAATAAGAGTACAGTAGAAGACAAGACATCTAGGGAAGGGAAGCAGTGAGACTGTTCATTTGCAATAGAGACTCGATCAGTCTCTATTGTAGCAATAGTGGAACTAATAACTGAGTTTGAAAAAAAGACAAGATGCAAGATAAACACATAAAAATCAAATTTGTATGTATATACCACTTAACAAATAACTGGAAATGAAAATTAAAAATTGGATTTACTGCAGCATCAACAGTGTATACTTACAGATAAATCAGACATGTAGAAAACTTGTATTTTGAAAATTGGAAAACATTGCTCAGAGTTTAAAGCTAGACTAGTGGAGAGAAATACTCATGTTCATGGGTTTAGATCCTAACTTGCCACATTGTACCTGTAAGACGTAGCCTCACTATGTAGTCTAGGCTGGCTTAGAACTCGTGACCCTAACATCTTTGCCTCCCTCGTGCTGGGATTGCAGGCATGCCCCTCAGTGCTTGGATCTCTTCCTTAAACTTGGATTACTGTCTTGGGATAGGACACATTTCCCTCATTTCATGTTTGAATATTACTATTCTTTCTTTACTACTCATTTCTGCTTCATCATTTTCGATGTCCTTCTCTGTCTTCCTTCAGCTGTTTATATGTATCCAGTGATGCATGTTCATTTAACACTTAAGTATTTACTTAGCCATTGCCGTACTATTGATTAATTTCTAGTGTTGTTTTTTTTGCCAGTGTATTTAACATATCAGCAAATACCTTTTGAGGATAAATTCTTCCTTGCTTTAATTCTCTTAGGAATTTCCAAATATCAGTATGTAGAAAACCCTCAATTATTTTGTGTACACCTTAAGTCTTTATAAACAAACTAGTAAGCTCATTGTCACGTCCTTTTATTAATGTTCGCTGACCTATGCCAGGAAGCTCCTTAACCTGCTGTAAAATACAAACATGGTGATTTTAAATGTTTCTTGCGGTTTGTTTCAAGAAACTTCAAGTTTGCTCAAATTTATGAATTATCTTCCATAGCTGAACTGAAATAAGAGTCACATATACATCTTCTTTTCCCTGAGCCAGATCTGTCATTTGACATATATGAAGGTCAGATCACCGCCTTGCTCGGCCACAGTGGGACTGGAAAAAGTACACTGATGAATATCCTTTGTGGACTCTGCCCACCTTCTGATGGTGAGAGTTTCTGACTTCAGAGAAATCTTTCTGTGTTTTCTTACTGTTGTTATTCAGTGCACTGCAGTATACTGCAGTGATTTGTCACCATATGTGACAAGGTGATGATTGTTGGTGATTTTCAATAGAAATGAGTCTATGATGCCTAATACAGTTAAAAAGACCTAATTTTGTACCTCTTTCCTGTGCTTAATTATATGTGTACATGCTTATTCTTTATTTTCAAGGAAAGATAAATCAATGTTTGTTTGGAAATTAAATCAGACTTCCAGACTAATTCAGGCTAAGAAACTAAGCACAAATTTATAAACATGCAGCTAGAAAAAAGAATAGGTATTAACACTGTCACCTAAAATAAAAACTTAAGAGCAGTATATCAGAGGCGTAGTTTTGGCTTGTGATTGTGTTATAGATGTGAACTTCGTACAGGAGCCCATGATTCCACCTTAATCACACAGTGTGGCCGCAGAATAAGTTACTTCTCCACAGTCCTTTCAACCTTGTGAATGAAGCCCGCATTTTAAAATGAGTTTGATTCTATTCTTTGCTTTTAACTTGTGACACTTTTTGGCATTAGTCATAGTATCCAGCCTTATTTAAAGACATGTGATTTTTGTTAAAGTTGTTATTACATTATAACATTGATTTCAAAGCTCAAAGACATTAATTTGCTAAGGACCATACACCTTTGAGTTCCCTTCGTTTTTGGTATCTGGAATGAAGGAATATAAATAATGCAGCTATAGTTATGTTATTTGTATTTGGCATTAAGTTTATAGTTTCTTGCCCTTTCTACCATGTTACGTGGCCTGGAAGGGAATGACATTGAAGTATACATGAAAGGGTTGGGGATTTGGCTTAGTGGATGAGCACTTGCCTAGCAAGCGCAAGGCTCTGGGTTCGGTCCTCAGCACCGCAAAAAAAAAAAAAAAAAGAAATATACATGAAAACATATTACCAATAATATGGAAATAATAGCTTCCAAATTTATATTAATTTTTGCTTTACATATGTGTTATAATAAAGTCACTAAGTTATTAGGATTCATCAAAACATGCATTTTTAGCACTCAGTATCTTTAATGTAAATTTAAATATTTATTTTGCTTTTAGGGGTTGCTTCTATATATGGACACAGAGTCTCAGAAATAGATGAAATGTTTGAAGCTCGAAAAATGATTGGCATTTGTCCACAGTTAGATATAAACTTTGATGTTTTGACAGTAGAAGAAAATTTGTCAATTTTGGCTTCAATCAAAGGAATACCAGCCAACAATATTATACAAGAAGTATGTTACTCATATAGAAACCATCCCTGTGTTGCCTGTCCATAACCTTTCATAATAGCTTATATAATAAAAATGCTTGAAAACCTAAGCACATAAGATGTATTCTGAGCCAATAAACTGGAAATTATTGCAAAATACTGGGTAAACACTGGAGTGTGCATTTGAGCACACACAAATAGCCCTGGTACTATGTGGAGGGCACCTGCATCTGTCCTTCCTCCTCGCCTCTGCTTTGCTCTGGTCTTGCTTCCCTTTCTGTCTTCACTGTTATTCCTCACGCTCCCATATGTACAGATCATCTCATATGTACAGATCATTCTGATCTGATTGATTTTCTTTCCCTACTGCCCATAAAAGCACAAGTAAAATAGACTTTCCCCCATGAATCTTCTCTCTTATTATTTTCAAAATTGAACACTTTTAAAATTGATATTAAAATTATTTTGAAATTATATTATTGAAATGATGCTTAACATACCTAGTAACTTACAATATGTCAAGACAAGTGGTCATGTAAATGGTAAGATTTTTAAAATGACTTTGTTCTCACGCTACTTTTCAGGTACAGAAGGTTTTACTAGATTTGAACATGCAGGCCATCAAAGACAACCAAGCTAAAAAGTTAAGTGGTGGCCAAAAAAGAAAGCTGTCTTTAGGAATTGCAGTTCTTGGGAATCCAAAGGTAAATAAAGTAGCAGTTTAACTGATAAGACCATTTTTAAATTATCTTAGACAGACATGCAGGTTATGAAAAAAATGTAAAAGCATTGTTTAAAATATAATAATAGAAGAAATGTTATCATGAATGTATTGGAAAAATATTTAACATCATTATGGGACAGGAATGGAAGTGATGGACTCAGTTATGTCTGCAGTGTTTTTTAATTTTCAAAAAATATCCAACTGGGCACATGGACATACCGCTGTAGTCCCAGTTACTCAGGAGGCTGAGGTGGGAGGATGGTTTGAGTCCTTAAGCTCAAAACCAGCGTTGGCAACATAGGGAATCTCTGTCTGAAAACAAACAAACAAACAAAATCTGAAGAAAATATGGTGCCACATATCATGTTTTAAATTAGAAGGCAGCTACAGTGTAGGTCTATTTATTATATTGTGTGTGTGTGTGTGTGTGTGTGTGTGTGTGTGTGTGTGTGTGTGAATGTGGGCATGCGTGGTGGCCAGAGGAAACTTCGGGTGTTGGTCCTCGCCTTTCACCTTGTTTTAAGGTAGGATGTCTTGTTCACTGCCTGTGAGTGTCCAGGGGGTTCTCCTGTCTCTTCTTCCCATCCTGCTTAGACACACTGGGATTATAGATGGTAGCCCTACCACTGGGATCTGGGGATTCGCACTCAGACATTCACACTTGTGTGGCAATGCCTTATACACTGAGCCATGTCTCCAGCTTTGTTCCATTACTTTTTATAGCTTTTAAAAATACAAGAGTTGGTGATAAAAGTTGAAACAGGAAATTATCAAAGACATTATCAAAAAATTATCAAAAGCTGGTCCCTGTCCAGGTGCTTTGGTCCTGCATGTGTCTGTGCTGTAGAAACAGAAGCAGCTGATGCTTTGCTGTGCACACTGGAGCAGGCTGCAGGTGTTTCTCTTCATCAAGAGCCTCAGTGGTCCTCACCATCCCACTGGATTCCTTCTTTCTAAAGCTGGAGGTTGGGAAGACTGGATTTTGATGTTAACTGGATTTCATTCTAGAATTCACCACCATGGTTTTTGTCATAGCACCATGCTGCTGGGATGAAACTCCAAACCAGGCACAGTTATAGGAGGAAGGGATTTATTGACGCTACAGATATGGGGAAGTTCCATAATGATGAAAGCAGCTGCTCCCTTTCACAGCAGAGAGAGGGGAGGGAGGGAGGGGGGAGGGAGAGGGAGAGAGGGTGAGAGAATGGGAGCACCAGGGCTTGCCACAGCACAGACTTTGGATGCACGTGCCACTTTATGCTCATGTGGCAAGTACTCCCAGCCCCAAAGCTCTCATAGTGCCAGATCGCCTTCAGACTTGATTACTTAGTTACTTTCTACTTAGAATAATAATAAAACTTGACTATTTTGGTTTATGTTTGGTACCATTATATGTGAAAAAAAAAGACAACTTGAAATGAACTATCACAAACACCACACACACCAGCAAAAAGGCAAAGGGAAGAGAGATATTTCTTTCCCCTTTATATAGTCTTAGGGAGGGTCTTACAACCCTTTCCCAGACTTGTTGACTTCCTGAGTCTCTGGAAATTTCCTTCCTGCACTGCCCTCCCAGGAAGGAATGTTTCTAGCTAACATGACTTTCTGAATCTCCCAAGCCTCCTTTCTCTCTTCAATTCAGAGGCAATCCACTACACAACACTCAAGATTAGTGTGGATTGCTAACAGGTCAAGTTGACAATAAAACTTAACCATCAGTTTTTAAATTTAAAAAAAAAAAAACCAAAACTTGATGCCGAGAATGGTGGTACATAAATCCTAGAGGTTTTGAGGAGGATTGTGAGCTGAGGCCATTCTGGATTATGGGCTACATAATGAGACTTTAAAAAAGCCAAAACTAGTATAGAACCATTATAGAACATGCTTCTCTAGATTATTATGTCTACATATTTGATTATTGAGGGCGACAACAGTAATATTATTTAGTTTATCTGATTATTATACTTATATACAGTCTTTTAAAATTATACCAAGGAAAATAGTCACTCATAACACTATGCAAGCTAAAATTATGAGTGAAAAACTCTTGCTATTTTTGATATATGTGCGTGTAGTATGTGTGATGTGGCCTTTGTATGTCTAGTGTATTTGTGTGTTCAGATGCATGTGTCCATATGCATGCGGAGCAGAGAACATCAGATTTTCCACTCTGTTTCCTTGAGAGACAGAATCTCTCACTGAACCTTTACCCTGGGTCAGACTGGCTAACCAGGAAGCCCTACCAATGCACCTGTCTCAGCCCTCTGGGACTGTAGATACGCATGGCCATGTCTGGCTCTTCCTGTGGGTTCTGGGGCTCCAACTCAGGCCCTCATGCTTGTGTGGCAAGTACTCCCAGCCACAAAGCTCTCATAGTGCCAGATCGCCTTCAGACTTGATTACTTAGTTACTTTCTACTTAGAATAATAATAAAACTTGACTATTTTGGTTTATGTTTGGTACCATTATACGTGAAAAAAAATGACAACTTGAAATGAAGATGCTTTACAGCATCTACAAACTTTATTTTGTTTTTGTTTTTGTTTCTCAATGTAGGGTCTCATTGTAGCCTAAGTTGACCTGGAATTCACTATGTAATCTTGGGGTAGGCTCCAACTCATGAGGATCCTTCTGCCTCTGCCTGCCAAGTGCTGGGGTGTTGGGATGAAAAGTGTGTGCCACCACGCCTAGCCACGCACATTTTAAATATTCTTGTTTTCTTGCTCTTCTCTACCCTTTTCCACACAGATTCTGCTGCTGGATGAACCGACAGCTGGCATGGACCCCTGCTCCCGGCATATTGTTTGGAATCTCTTAAAGTACAGGAAAGCCAATCGAGTGATAGTGCTTAGTACTCATTTTATGGATGAAGCTGACATTCTTGCTGGTGAGATTTTTTGCTTTATTTTTTAAAAATGCCCTGGGCCAGCATAGAGGATGACATAGAAATGCTAATTTTTTTTGGAAAAAAAAACAGACTATTATCTGTGTACCTGGCTTTACATGGGTACTGAGGAATGGAATCAGGACCAACCTAGACCAGCAAGCTTTGCAAGCCAGTACCTTTAACTGAGCCATCAGCTCCCGCTACATACTATTTTCTGATCATATACAAAGGTTTTTAAACATTAAAGATGATATGTTTTTTTGTGTGTAATGTTTCCCAGAGCCCTCTCAGAGCAGTCACATTAGGTGGATCCCAGGCACAAGCTTCTCAGAGAACCTCCCAGAGCATTCACACAGCTACTGTGTATGACATGCAGTGTCAACCAAGACATTTGTCACTCATTGTCCAAGATTCATGTCACAGCTACCGTCTTCCTAGCACATAGCAAATTTCCAAACTTCCAGAAGGAAAGCAGGTGCTTAGCATATGCCACTTGTACAGAATTTAGGTGTAGAAAATTAGAGGGGACAATTCATAGGGGAGTGGTACAACACGATCTCAGACAGTTTGTCACCCAGGGACCTCACTGGGTGAGCCCTGATTGGAGAAGTGATAGTCAAATGCAAAGCTCACCTTTTATCAGGAGAGAAAGCACATCTGTTTACTATCAAGGTTACAGGTAGAAAATTTTAGTAGTAACTAACTAATTAGGGAACTTAAAAAGAGCACACCTGGGATTGTTTGTAAAGGCTGATAATCAAAGGCGTTTAAACTTGAAAGAGCATTGACTATCCAAGGGAAAAAGCAGAGAGAAGTTAAGAGTTGTTAGTTTTGTGAGTGAAGGGGGCAGAGATTATGGTCGATTTGTCAGCTTTTTAAGCAGAACAGTAGAGGTATATGAAGACAGCATATATAAGATTAATGAAATGCATGTACTACCGGGGTTAACATTGTGCCAACAAGGCAGGTGTGGAGTGGGTTAGTAGTTCAACTTTGAACCCCAACATTTAGTGACCCATACTTACCTGTTTTGAGACTGAGAACCTCCCTCAAATCCAAATGCACAGATGCCAGCCAGGGTCTCACCGTGTGTTCAAGCAGGCCCTGCTAAGGGTAGCACTTCCTAGGCTGTTAAATTCACTGTTATCTGCACAGTTCTGTGCATTCAACATGTATAAAGAATCTAGGTTTAAGTTCACATGAGATTCTTTTTTTTTTCTGACAAGAGATTTTTAATACCTATGAAAAGATGCAGGAGTTTGAAACTCTAGAGTTTCTAGGAGTTTGAAACCTCATAGTGTAGTATATTGCATGGATCATTCATTTCTTTAGCAATTTCTTTAAAAAAATAAAAACCAACAAGCTTTGCTTTTGTCATTTCTGTTACTTTTCTTCTATGTTAGGCTACAATGAAAATTCCTGCATCATCATCCTTTTAGGAGGAGTCTGAGCTATTTGGAAGTAGCAGTTAGAAGAGTGTACTCTGGCTCAGATTACCTGGGGTATAAGGTGGCTTTGTGAAGCATACCCAAGCTGTGTATGTCTCACCGCCCTGGGATCTCAGTGGAAAATAGGGACTGGTGATCTCTTGTCTCCTTCATAAGTTCCTGTGACTAATGATACAGTACTTCCATGATTTTCTTTAATAATGCTTAAAATATAAAAGCCAATTCTTAATGCCATTTTTAGCTAAAAACTGTAAGTTTCTATTTGCAGATAGGAAGGCTGTCATATCACAAGGAATGCTAAAATGTGTTGGTTCTTCAATTTTCCTCAAAAGTAAATGGGGGATCGGTTACCGCCTGAGGTACGGTTCATTCACTGGCTTTATTCTCTCTGTTTCTCTTTGGTCTACTGTTTTTACTTGTCATAGTGTGCCTTAACCATATTTTGTGATGCTGAAGTTAAAGAATTCAGAATTTATTTCTGGTTGTTTATCGCGTGATTGTAAAATTGTGGTTTCTGGTTTTTCTAAGCATGTACATAGACAAGTTCTGTGCTTCAGAGTCCCTTTCCTCGCTCGTGAGGCAGCATGTCCCTGGAGCTACCTTACTGCAGCAGAATGACCAACAGCTGGTGTACAGCCTGCCTTTCAGAGACATGGACAAGTTCTCAGGTATGCTGAGATTTGTGTTGGGGACAGGTTTTTTTCACTTCCTTTTTCATTCTTTCTCTGTAATATTTTTATTTTCCCAGGTGACCAGAGCTTTATGCTTTTTGTTGTTGTTGAAAACCTGAAATACTACATATTAATGTATGTGTTTTTTGTTTGTGCCTTTTTTATAAATAAAATGTCAGAAACAGTAATGTTCATTTAAATATTTAATATAGAAAAACTTAAAAACAATTGTGTTTACCAGAATGTCAGAAAATAAAAATAAAAAGGAAGTTGAGGTCAAGGATGATGGTATGTACCTTTGAGACAGAGGTATGAGGATCACGCAAGGTTGAGGCCATTCTGATGGACTGAGCCAGTACCAGGCCAGCCAGGCCCATGGAACAGAGATCCTGTCTCCAAAAAAAAAAAAAAAAAAAAGAAAAAAGAAATACTTGTAGCAGTTTGCTTGTAGGTTTCCTGAGGATGAGGCTGTATGTATGTATTTTGTATATGTTTTCAAGTTATTTTCTAATTTCAGAATAAATTGTAAAGTACTTATTTATTATTAATGTTATCATTGATTAGTTTTACTAAAACATCATTTTTTTTTCAACTTTATAATGAAGAACTCAAACTCAGTTTTCTTCTTTTGTTTAGGAGTTGTTTAGCCAAAAAGATTACTGATATACATTATGCAGAATTTCCATAGCATTTATATTATAATTATGGGTATATTTCCTATAAGAACTTAATTGATTTCTTGAAACAAAAAGAAATCACTCATTAACTGGATTGACATAATTGTGCCAACTTAATGCCCTTGTTTTTCACTCTGCACAACACGTTATCAAAGTGGATTTAATGTAGAAACAATTTTATGAAAATGTATCTGTCCACTAAATTTTGCAGACATAAAACAGTATCTTCTCTTTTAGTTCTAAAAAATAAAAATAAAATTGTATTAACGTATATTTTGTTGTTTTAAAAATAGTGTTTAGTATGCATTTATTAAGTGTTTAATATAATAATAATCTCATTGTAATTTCAAGAACCATGAACTATTTATTAGTTATAATATATAATATGATAAGCACCTCATGGATATATTTCCATAAGCAAAGTTTTATTGTGGTTCTTTGTAAGTTTTAGGAATGTTAAAAGTGTTCTGAGACCAAAAAAATGAGAACCACTGTGCTGGCTGAGTAGATTTAATCTTAGTCTAATTTTTTTTTTCTCTTTTTGAGCTAAAGTCTCATCCTTTCATCCAGGCTGGCCTGCATTCACCAGGTAGCCCTCTCAGCCTTGATCTCTTGGCAGTCCTTCTGCCTCCCTCCAGAATGCTGGCATTACAGCAGGCATGAGTCATCATGCCTGGTTGAGATTTGCTTTTTGAGTGATTATTTTAGATAAGTTATAAAATGTAGTATGCTTAACAATCCCATTCTACCATCTTTTTTCTACTTAGGTTTGTTTTCTGCTTTAGACATTCATTCAAATTTGGGTGTTATTTCTTACGGTGTTTCTATGACGACTTTGGAAGATGTCTTCTTAAAGCTAGAAGTTGAAGCAGAAATTGACCAAGCAGGTAAAAACAGAACTCACAACATTTTAGGAATGAAATGGATCAGTGGCTAACAAGACAGATAATTATATAATAATAATATAACAAGACAAACAATTACATAAGCAGATGGAGTTTATGTAACTTTAGGGAAGCAAAGGAAGAAATAGGTAAATAAGTAACTGAGGTGTTTACTGATAGTGACAAAAATTATGATATAAATAGATAGATATTCCTAGGAGGCATTTAATTTAGATTGTATTGTTTGGGAAGATTTTTTTGGGGAGATATTTGCATAGAGACTTGAATGACAAGAAACATATAGGTATGAAAGTATCTTGGGTCAAAACTTACCAAATTAAAAAAAAAAACCCCACAGAAAACAACTGTTAAGCTCTTAAATAATTAATGTTTTGAGGGACCAAAAAGAGGGTCACCATGGCTGGAGCATTTAAATAGTAATACCAACTGCAGTCAGAGGGTGTACAATAACCAGATAACTTAGACAGTAATACCAACCGAAGTCTGAGGGTGTACAATATCCAGATGACTTAGTAACACTGACTGAAGTCCGAGGGTGTACAATATCCAAATGACTTAGTAATATTGACTGAAGCCCGAGGATGTACAATAGCCAGATGACTTAATAATACTGACTGAAGTCAGAGTGTGTACAATATCCAGATGATTGAGTAATGCTGACTGAAGTCTGAGGGTGTACAATAGCCAGATGACTTAGTAATACTGACTGAAGTCCGAGGGTGTACAATGGGCCAGATCATGTCTTGCCCCTGAACATCTGGGAAGAGTTTAGTTTATTTTCTTAGTGAAGTTTGAAGCTGTTGGAATTTTAATGCAAAGGCATAGCAAGGTCTGATTTGTGTTTGGAAAGAACACACTGTGACTCGGATGTAGTTCAGTAGAGAGCACTTACCTAGCACGGCAAAGCTCTGGCTTTGATCCCCCAGCGTGTAAAAGGGAAAGTCCACTTATTGAATGAGTGTATTGTGAAGGAAGATCAGAAGCAGGAAGACTGGCTAGGAAACCCTAATGCTAATTCTGGCTTGAAGGGTGGCAGTGAAATCTGTGAACAACAGATCTGATACTCACCAGCTGCCACAGTGGTACTTTGCTGCAGACGGTAGGGGTTCAAAGAGGGAGGAATCAAGAATTGTTCTTGAACTGGGGGTGCAATCACCACTTCCTGAGAGCACAAGGGGAATAAGTGTATGAAAGATGAAATCTAGTCATGGCTTTTAGCTGCATTGCTTGAGATGTATCTGGAGCTAAGTGGCATTAGGCTGAAGGTATAAAATTTGAAATTACACAGAGATTATGTTTTTCTAAAAAAAGCTAAAGTATATACGAGTTCAATTTCTTGACATCACTTCTGTGTGTGTGTGTGTGTGTGTGTGTGTGTGTGATTTCTTTTTCCAATTGAAGTGCTTTAAAAAGGTTTCCTCTTTTTAAAAGAATATCCCAAGATTTTTTTCTGTTTACTTTTGTTGGCAAATAGATTATAGCATATTTACACAGCGGTCACAAGAGCAGGAGGTGGATTCACAATCCTGCGATGACATGGAACAGAGCTTGCTCATTCTTTCTGAAGCCAAAACTTCCCTAGTGAGCACCACGGGCCTCTGGCGGCAGCAGATGTCTACGGTAGCGAAGCTCCATTTCCTCACCTTAAAGCGGGAAAGCAAATCAGTGAAGTCAGTGTAAGTATAATCTTCTCCCGAGAACTTGGGTGAAAATTGGATTTACCATCTGAAGTTTTAAAATGACATATATAAAATAAAAAAGACCCTATGTAGTTTTGAAACATTACAGTGGTAATTTTACAATGTCAGAAGCAATTATAATCATTTTATTAAATACCTCTGGAACTTGGCTCTTTTTTAAATGCATATTTGTTGTCTCATCTATGAAATAGTGAAGTGACAAATAATTCCACCTGATGTCTAATTTTTACTTATTATCATTATGTTTTAAAGTTTACTTTACTATCTTTCACTAATTTTCATGTCTATCAATTTTCATGAACACTTCTAATAATAACAGGAAAAGTAAATTTTATTCTTACTTATCAGGTGAAGAATACTGAAATATGTAAAGGTTATCAAACCAGCCAATTGGGAATCATAAAGCTGTTCTCAACCAAATTTCATCCTCTGTTAGTTTCTGCACTTTCTCGAGTTCTAGAATTGACTTATTGGAAATAGACATTTCTTGCTTTCACCTACCATATACCTGTCTTGTTAGATCCAAAACTGTAATAGGATAAAACAAATAAGAGTATTGTATATATTTGGAATATTCTGAAGCTATTTAAGTTTTTGCAGGCAAGTGCCCTAGCCACCGAGAAATCTTACTGAATTTATTTCATGGCAAACATATGCTAGTCAAAAATGTGATGAAATTATTTATTTAAATCTCTCTGTTTTAGTTTATTTAGTTGAACGTCATTCTGATAAAACACTCCTTGCATAGACTTCAACCAACACAGTGAAGGCTCTTTTCTTTCCTCACAGAAGGCTTTCCTTCTGCTCATAGGAAGAGAACATGCGAGCAAGCACACTGACATTTACTCTTTAGTATCCTTATTAGCCTCAGTCTCCATGAGAGCCTTCCTCATTCTAATTACTCTCCAAGATCCTGTTTTCAAATCCATCAGTTTAGGGGTTAGACTCACTTAAACAAGTAAGTAAGGGGACTCAAACAGTTTAAAACAAAAGAAGGTTCTGTGGTCAAATATGTTTAGAAATCTTCCTTCTAATACTCTCAAAGAGTTGTTTATTAGCACATAAGAACACAGAAGAGGTCCTTTGGAAAAGTTTCTTTTCTTTTTTTATTTTAATGTTAACTTGAACTTTCCATATGCTTTTTAGTCACAATATATATTTTCTTTACTTATAACATCTATTAACTCATAGAGCTGGATTTAAACGCAGCAGGCTTTGGGGAATGCTGATTTATACATACTTAGAACAATTAAAAAATGATCATCTTTTTTGAGACTGGGTCTCGCTCTCTATATATATAGCTCAGACGTTCCTCAAACTCAGCCTCCCAGCCTCAGCCTCCCAAGTACTGGGATTAGACTATACTTGGCAAGAATTGTTTTTTAGAAATGTATATGGTGTAAGTGAACATCATGAATTACTAAGTGAAATGTGTTATTCTCAGCTCTCCAGTCATGGTGACACTTGCCATAGATAAAATGGAGATACATTGAAAGCCGTCATATGTGGTGGGCAGCCCTTCACTTGGCTACCAGAGAAAAGCATAGGCATTATTGTGACTAGATTGTGGTTAGGATTGAGTTTTAAAACTTCGGACTTTAAGTGTCCTATTCTCTAACAATGAAGACTATGCTTGTATACCTTATAATGTTTTATGGATGAAGCTGATCTAAAAATATACTTTTATAGCTGTCCTTGCTTCTACTTTTATAACTTTTAATTTTGTCATTCAGTTTACTTTTCTCTCCAATATTGTTATAAGATCATTTTTGGTAGTGGGCTTTTTGAAGGTGTTTTTAGTCTTTGTTGTTATTGTATTATTTTTTCATTGATTGCTTTTTAAGCTGGCTGAGGCCTAACTCTATACCAAAGTGACTATTTTAGTAGATTCACCTTGTCAGGTATCTTCAGCTGTGTTATTTTTCTTCCAGGTTGCTTCTACTTCTAATTTTTTTTGCTGTTCAGATTTTTATGTTTTTGGTCCACAATTCACTTAAAAATGCTGTGGTTCCTGTCAAACTTGTTCCAGACTTATATTTCCTGAAGCCTGGAGAAAATCCTCATAAATATAAAACGAGTCTGCTCCTTCAAAATTCTACTGGTGAGAGCATGTAAAGGTCTGTGGATGTGTGTGGTCAGGGCATGGGCTTGAGGGATAGACACGGCTCACAGTTAAGATATGTTTTAAGGTAAAGGCATAGTCTGTCACTGTAAAATCTAAAATTATCTTATGCTGAAAATATATTATAGAAATAAAACTTTGGTTTAGGAACTTGACATTTAAAAGTATTCTAATTGGCTAGGCATGGTGTGGTGCATGCTTTTAATCCCAGCACTCAGGAGGCAGAGGTTCAAGGCAACTCTGAGACACCATAGTGAATTCCAGATCAGCCTGGGCTTGAGTGAGATCCTACTTTGAAAAACAAACAAACAAATAAAAATCTAATTTGTACTACTTGTAAACATTAAGTTCTTTTTAAAAACAGAAATAACAGCATTAGTAAGCTGCTTTATCTCAGTTCACAATGAGCAAATATATTTAAGAAGCTGTAAAATTTACCTTAAAAGGAATTACAGTTTATTATAGCATACATTTTCAGTGTTATTTCATACTTGAACTACTATTTTAAAAAATTAGTGAAAATTAAGAAACATGAACCTTGCATAGATAATCCAACTTGAACAAACATCTAAAAATTTGAAGTTAGGATCTGCATATGGCAGAGAAAATGCACTTTTTATCTTTCTGGCCATGGTTTACCTCACTTGGTATATAATATTTCCCAGCTCCAGCCATTTTCTCACAAATTTCATAATTTCAATTTTATTTGCAACTGAATAAAATTTTATTATATATGTATATTAATACATTCTAATTGTCCATTCATCAGATGATGAACATCTAGGCTGATTCTGTTTCCTAGCTTTTGTAAATAGAGCAACAATGAACATAAATGTGCCTGTATATCTGTAACATGACAGGGTCTTTTTGATATATGCCCAGGAATGATATAGCTGGACCACATGGTAGTTCTGTTTTTAACTTAAAAAATATTTTTATTAGAGAGACGGAGAGAGAGAGAGAGAAAAAAAGAGAGGAAATGAGTGAATGAATGAATGAAAATGGGAACACCAGGGCCTCTTGTACTGCCCATGAACACCAGGTGTATGCACTGCTTTGTGCATCTGGCCTTACTTGGGCACTGGGGGATTGAACTCAGGCCTATAGGCTTTGCAAGCAAGCACCTTAATCACTGAGCAATCTACCCAACTCCTTGTTTTTCACTTTTTGAGAAACTGCCACACTGTTTCCGTAGAGGCTGTACTACTTTATACTTCAGTGAGTAAGGATTCCCCTTCTCTGTATCCTAGACAATGTTTGTGATCTTTTGGTTTCTTGATAAGAGCCTTTCTGACTGGGGTGAGATGGAATTTCAGAGTAGTTTTGATTTGTGTTTTCTTGATGACTAAGGATATTGGAAACTTTAAAATAATGGCCATTGGTATTTCTTCTTTTTAAAAAATAATTGAACTTAGGTCATCAGTCTTTGCAAGCAAGTGCCTTTACCTGCTGAGCCATCTCCCCAGTCTCCATTTTTTTTTCTTCTGAGAACTCTCTGTTAAGTTCCATAGCCCAATTTTCGATTGGGTTGTTTTTTGTCTTGATGTTTAGTTTCTTGAGTTCTTTGTATGTTCTAGTTATTCATCTTCTGTTAGATGGATAGCTGACCAAGATTTTCTCCCTGTTCTACTGGCTGCTCTTTCATTCACCATACAGCTTCATTTGTTGTACATTAGTTTCTAATTCATGAGGTCCCATTTTTGATTGTTGGCCTTATTTTTTGATCAGAAGTCAACAACCAGAGACCTATTCAGAAAGCCCTTGCCTGTGCCTGTATCTTGTAGTGCCCTCTGTACTGTTTCCTTTGGTACTTTCAGACTTTCAAGTGTTATGTTGAGGTCATTGATTTATTTGGAGTTATTTTTGTGCATGGTGAAAGGTAAGAATTTAATTTCATCTTCTACATGTAGATATTGAACTTTCTTGGCACCATTTGTTGAAGGTGCCTTTACTCCAGAGTAATATTTTTGGCATATTTGTCAAAAATCAGGTGGTGGACTGCAGAGATGGCTCAGCGGTTAAAGCACTTGCCTTCAGTGCCTAAGGCCCCTGGTTCAATTCCCCAGGACCCACATAAGCCAGACCCACAAGGTGGTGGCTCTGGTGTTCTCTCTCTCTGTGTCTGTCTCTTTCTCTCTTTCTTTCTCTATCTCTATCTGCTTGAAAAATGAATAAATAAAATAAAATAAATCAGGTGGCTATAGTTGTATTGACTGGGTCCTCTATTCTATTCCATTAATGTATACATGTCTTTATTTGTGCTAATACCGTTGTTTTTATTACTATAGCTCTTTAGTATAACATGGAGCCAGGTGTGTTGATACCTCCACAGTATTCTTTTTGTTGATATCCTTTTTAAATTTCTTGGCTTTATATCTCATAATTCTTATAGTTAGTCCAAAATAAAGCTATCCTTCCTTTAGGGATTACTGGTGTGCATGTGTGTGCTGTTTTCTTACCATCTTTGCAGAGCACAAGTGGCTTGGTTACTTCATTTGTAGTATAGCTCTCTTCTCAGAATGTTAGCCTCTTTGGCAAGGCTGAAATAAGAGATCAGTTGACATATTTGGTTAAGAGTAAATGTTGTGGCATTTGTGTTCAATGTGATCCAGTCTTTCACACTGTTTAGTTATTGAAGTGATCAGTCTGTGTGATTTGGATTTCTCTCTACATCACATTTTTCATTTTTTGGACCCTGGTTGTTAGGATGGTAGAGAGATGCCACCTCCATTTGTCAGACCTGTAGTAATGACTTAAACCCCTGGCAAGATTCTCAGCCTTTCTTTGGCCTCAAGTCATTATGGAATGTAGACAGAAACCTAGTTGTGTGCTTGAATATTTTGACATACTTTATTGGCACTTATAAATGTTCTGCCCATAGCAAAAACAAATCTGGGGAGGGATGTTGCCACACCCTAGCCTGTACCTTTCTGACCCTGGCATAGGTTGTTTCACTTTATAACCAAATTTCACAGATAACTTCGTTATTATTAATAATGCAGCTGGTAAAGTTTGCATAGTTAATGCATGCCAGCTTCTGTCTTGCTTAAGCCCTGTGTATATATTTAGTTGCTTCCTTGTAACGACCAGTGGACATATGGAGTGAAAAACTCAACCCCACATCATGAAGAGGCAAGGTCTTCTTGATGAAGGTCTCACTTGAAAAGCATGCAGTGCACATGCTACAGCTTGGGTTTGGGTCCAAGCTGGCTGGCTACGAAGTCAGGGTTCTTAAAGGTTCCTAGCTGAAGATAAAATACTTCCCTAAAAAGAACACCATTCTTCTAGTGTTACTAAAGTCTGCATCTTCTATTTAAAACTAATGATGTTATTTTCTTATTTTCTAACACTAGACTCAGAGATCAGTGATCTTATTAGCTTTTTCACATACCAGAACATAATGGTGTCGATGTTCAATGACAGTGACTATGTGTCTGCCGCTCCCCACAGCGCAGCTCTGAATGTGGTGCGTTCAGAAAAGGTAAGTGTCCAGTGTGTCCGTGAGTCCCCAAGTACCATATTAACAGGGAGAAAGGATTAAAATTGTTCTCCTGAAAGTAACAATTTCCTGAGCTGACCTCATTAGTTGTGAATTAGTTGTCTGTGTTCATTTATGATAAATTTTATGGCCTGATGGGTGAACAGTATATTTTTGTTTAAAATATCAAAATACTTACACACTCTAAGCCATTTTTCACTGTTTGTTGAAGTGGCTTTTCACTGTAGTTAATGAGAATCACTTTACTTAGTAAGAAAAGTTTAGTGCAGAGCAATGACACATCCACTTCCATTTATATAAAGTGGGTAATAACTCTCTTTTTTATCATAGGATTATGCTTTCACTGTCATTTTCAACAGTACCATGGTTTATTCCTTGCCTGTGATGATGAATGTCATTAGTAACTACTATCTTTACAATCTGAACGTGACCGAGACTCTCCAGGTCTGGAGCACCCCGTTCTTCCAAGTAAGCAGAAGTGCACATAGATAAAATTCATTTTGAGAAAGCTCTTACTTTTGCTTTAAAAATTGTGTGGGAATAATTTATGACTTTACACCAAGTTTTAGGATTATTTAGGATTAGTTTGGTTCAAGATCAAAGAAGTTCTCTTTGGTACTGATGTTTTTCTAACATAATATGTTTTTATGTTAGTCATAGATTAAAAAATGAGAGTAGCTATTTTTTTAAATTTGGAATTGAAAGTAATTTGAGGAATCACCAAAACAAGTGTTTTTACTCTAAACAGGACTATTAAATTGTAAATAAGAAGATCAACTTAAGTCTCCAGAAAAATATTCAAAATTATTTTTTCTCAATGCTTGGTTTTTCATAAATGCAAAACAAGTGGAAATATCTGTAATGGCAGGTTCTTTTTATGTGGGTATTTGGGATCTAACCTCAGCCCAGCACTTTACCATCTGAGCTATCTCTTCTAGCTGTTTGTCTCCTTCATCCCAGTGCTGGGGTCTGAACCTAGTACTTTACACTTGCTAAACAAGTATTCTACCACTGACCTAAATCCAAAAATCCCCATCCCCTCCTACCCTTCTCTGTGAAGGAGTAGAAACCCCAGCATGTGTAGCAGCCACCTGATCCTGACACATTCTTCTGTGGGATGATGTGTGAACAGTGCCACAGTGATTTATTGTTCCTTGCCATCCAACACTTGCTGCTTAGGGGTAAAGCTAATTACTTAATTCATGACATGACCTCTTAGTATTTGCCCTAAACTCTAAACTATGACATAAAAAAGGTTAGTGAGGTGGAATGCACCTATAATCCCAGTGCTGGAGAGGCAGAGACAGGAGGATCTTTGAGGCTTGCTGGCCAGCTCGTCTTGCTGAACCAGTGAGCTCCAGGTTTAATGAGAGAGAGAGAGAGAGAGAGAGAGAGAGAGAGAGAGAGAGAGAGAGAGAGAGAGAGAGAGAGAGAGAGAGAGAGAGAGATTGAGGTCAACATCAAGCATTGACCTCTGGCATGAACACATAAAAAACAATGGTAGGGAAATAGACTTGTTTAAAGATAGTTGGGGATAATAGAGTGCCCTTGGTCTCCAACATTTGGGATGCTTATTATTTACTGGATTGCAGGAGGTAGCTAGATGACTACCCATGGTTCCTAAGGACATTGGGCACTATAGGAGTTAATGTGCCCCATTACTTCCATAGGCGCTGAGCTTGAATGTAGGTTTTCCAAGGAGCAAGGGTGGGCTCCAGAGCCTTGTGACACATAGTCCACACACCCACTGGAGAGAGCAGCAAAGATCATTCTTAGCTGTTTCCCATCATTGCATAGGACTGCTGCTGCTGGATATGATAATTGCGTATCACACGTGTTACTCTTTTATTAAGTGGTAAGGCTTAACTTATATACCAAATGATCCCGTGTTGTAAGACGGTGGGAGTTCAGTGATCTATTCAGGATATAGTGGCAGAGTTGATAATAATAGTTCACTGTACTACCAACCTCCTGTTAACCAGCCTGAATTCTTCCTTTCGTATGGCCTGTGCCTAGGTAGATACCCTACTGTGTTCCTTCAGAGGCTCAGGAAAGTCCACAGTACTCCAAAGTGACTGTCGGTTCCATCTCATTCTGTGGTTGTCTTCCAGGAAATCACTGACATCGTTTTTAAAGTTGAGCTCTACTTCCAAGCAGCTTTGCTTGGGATCATTGTCACCGCCATGCCGCCGTACTTTGCCATGGAAAATGCAGAGACTCATAAGGTAACTACTCAGTGCTGGGAAGACGGTGTATGAAAATTATGTTTACACTAATGCAACCTTTATTATACTCATTTTGAGGGGTAAATAAATGATGTGTAAATACATTATGGTATAACACAAAATGACTATGCTTTAAAAATTATATCCTGTAGTCCTTACAGCACCGTGACGTCAATTTTATTTACTTCTACGTATCAAAAAAGCAAGTATGGGAGTGTTCATACAAGTTGCTGAAGTGTTTGATCTAAGAGTTGAATGTATGTGTTCTCTGAGTCTTAACTTGCACACCATCTTATACTTTCTAGTAGTGTGTATTGACTGTTGAAGATACTCGAATCATGTTCAGTGGGACAAGAAGGTGAGAAGTGATTGTCCTGAGAGCACGAGGCAAGCTGCTAAGTGTGCTCTGGTCTTGGATGTTCTTTGCTTTTCTTTCTGTACCTTGTCCTGCAGGCATGAGGTGACTTTCTGCAGCTCCCACTCTGACTCTGATTATATCTTACTCTAATTAGCATTCTTATCCTCTCCATGATCTTGATTTGAAATTATGCTCTCTAGATTAGCATACAGAATGTGATGAACTTAAACTCACTTAAATTTTAAAAACTTTGAATAATGAATTTTATTTTTTGTTTACTTATTTATTGATTTTTGCAGCACCTAGGATTGAATTTAGGGCCTCATACATGCTAGGCCAGCACTTTATCACTTCTCTTTCTTCCCAGACACCTCCTGTTTTTTACTTGTTTTAATTTTGAGACATGGTCTTACTAAGCCACCTGGACTGACCTTGAATCCACTCTATAGTCCAGGCTGTTTTGAACTTGTGAACATCCTGCCTTAGCCTCCCCAGAGCTGGGATTGCAGGCTTGTGCCACTAAGCCCACATTTCTCACACATTTTATTATAATATTTAAAGCATATTTATTTGCAAGCAGAGAGGGAGAGGGGCCTCCTGCCACTGTAAATGAACTCCAAAGGCATGCATCACTCTGTGCATCCTGCTTTACGTGGGTACTGGTGAATTGAACCTGGGTTGTTAGGCTTTGCAGACAAGCATTTTTAACCACTGAGCTATCTCTCCAGCCCAATTATAATTTCTATTCTAAATAAATTTATTTACTATAAAAGCAATATAAGAGTCTCAGTCTTTTAAAAAATAATATTCAAGTATTGTGTTATGAAGATACATTTATTGGGGTATTTTAGAGAGCACATAAAAGTACAAAGATGATGAAAATCTGTAGACCTCCACTTAAGGTAAAATTCATTATTTTTTCTTTTTTACTTCATCACAAGTGTTATTAATGAAAAAATTTCATTTTGACATAATTATAGATTTATTTTCAGGTGTTAGTATATTCAGAGGTCCTCTGTACAGTACTTGTCCAAGTGGCAGGATCCTACAGAGTGATAGGTGGCACAGTGTCTGGTAGTGACAGTGACAGAGACGGCTCCGCCTTTTATGGTAGCTGCACTTCCCCTTGTCCCTTCTTTCCTTCTCCTTTGTTCCCTATTCCGGCCTCTCATGAACATTAATCTGTTCTCTGTCTTTATAATGTTCATATTTCGAGAATCCCAGTATGTTGTCTTTTGGGATGGACTTTTGTAAGTTTACCCTTACTCTCCAGGGCTCTTTTGAAACTGATGAAACTTTTATGTATTAATGGCCCATTCCTTTTCAGTGTTGTGCATTCTTTGATGGTGTGGATACATCACAGTTAGCTATTCCCTATTAATGAAAATATTGACAGTTTCCAGTTTTCACTACTCTGAATAAAATTACTGTGAACATTATATTCTTGTATGAATGTAAATTTATATTTCTTTAGGGTAAATGTTCAAAAAGGTCAATTTGTGATTGCATGTTTAGTTTTGTATGAAATTGACAAATTATTTTCCATAGTAGATAATTATATGTTATATTCCTTCCAGGAGTGTGTGAGTGACAAAGCTTTACATTATCCAAGCTGATTATATTTGAATTGGTTAATGTTTTTACATTTGTATTGGTCTGATGCTACCATAATTCATTAAACAGACAACATTCATTGTTTTCCTTTTTCCTCTTGAAACTAATCTTTATATTTCTTGGCTCCTGTGTCTCTCTCACTGGCCTGCTCTTTCATGTAATAGCTTTAAATCTTAGAAGTAGATCATTTCACAAATAACAAATCAAATGAACAAGATTGTTGTGAACTTGGATTTGTGAAAGAATTGTAAAAAGTCAAATTAAATGAGATCACAAAACAGAAAACTGGCCATTTAAGTTTTCAATTACTACACATGAAAACGCTGTTTTCTTGTAGTAATGACACCTTACACTTAGGTCCTACACCATCTTAGATAAAAGGCTTTCCAATCACTTTCTGTATAAAGTTCCATACTTAACCTGCATTCCTGTGGCAGATACCAGAGGGTATTTGGCAGTTTATTTGTATTTTTATTAAAGATTAATTTTAAACATAACAATCTTTTTCCATTTAAACATATATTCATCGATTTCTACACATTTCATATGAGAGTATATTGGATGCTCACTATTTTCATAGATATAAACCCTGCAGCACCTTTGCTTTTTCTGTGTTCTAATTCTCACATCTCAGAAATGAACTAATTAGGGACTGAAAAGTCTGTCAGTATTTAGTGTCAGGAAGATTTGTATTACCTGGAGGCCTAGAATTTTTTGTTTTGTTGCTAAAAAGTAAAAAGTTCAGTCATAATCTAATAGCTTCTAGCCTTTAAAATCAGAATATAATAGAACAATTTTTTTCTTTTCTTTTTTTTAGATCAAAGCTTATACTCAGCTCAAACTTTCAGGTCTGTTCCCATCTGCCTACTGGATTGGACAAGTTGTCATTGACATTCCCTTGTTTTTTGTAATTCTTACATTGATGCTCGGAAGCTTGTTTGCATTTCATCATGGAATGTATTTTTATCCTATAAAATTCTTTGCTGTGGTAAGTTAACATCAATTGTACTCTGAGTACTTACTTTAAAATCTGTTTGCATGTGTATGACAACTGTGGTTGAGTTTTGTATAATAACTTGTTTTTTAAAAATGAAGAAATTTATTGTACATGGAACAATTAATTTAGTTTTTATCACTGCAAGTGATTTTTAGAACTAACCACCATCTTAAAGTAATTCCTTGAAATGGTGGTGGTTTTCTGTGGCATTCACCTAAGTGTTTTTAATCAGGCCCATGGAAAGGTAGCCCACCGTTACACACCTTCCCTATCTGTTTCTGAGCCCAACCATAATTTCATGAGGAAAAAACTCTATTATTCCAAAGTGTAAACATGAATGAAAACAGGAAGGAAAAGTCCTGTTCACATTCATATTCTATGGAAATGTGTGATGAGTCCTTTCTTAAAGAATTTTTACTAGGTCAAAAAAAAAAAAGAGCAAGGTGAGGTGCTGAAGGGAAACACTACTTATGCCAGAGGTCATACTAAAATGCCATACAAATTATGCCATAGAAAACAGTATTCTTCTTAAAAGTTATATCAATGTGTGTCACACACCAAAATAGTAGCTAGTTGTTGGGAGCTCATTACTTGCTTTTGTACTGAAAGAGTGGACATTTTATTTGGTATTAAAACTACAAATATTGTTCAGATCATCACTTACTAAGGATTGCATCAGTCAGGTAATTTTTAGTAAGTTTTGTTCATTTGCTAGTGATGTCTATAGCAACTCTTCAAGTAAAGGCAACACCAGTTTTTGAAATACTTCCTTGAAGAATAAAACTTGAGAAATAATTATTACTTAATGTTCTGGTGTCATGGTGCTTCTGTCATGTTGCTCTTCATATTTTTATTGAAGCATGCCTGTTTCTGATTTGCAGGTGTTTTGCCTCATTGGTTATGTCCCATCAGTCATTCTGTTCACTTACGTTGCTTCGTTCTCCTATAAGAAAATCATAAATACTAGAGAATTTTGGTCATTTATTTATTCCGTGGTAAGTCCTACTTTCACATGTTTCATTTTTCATAGAAGCTTACTTATTTAAAAGGCATGAAGTCTTTCATGAGTCTACTGAAAAGATCTCTCCATGAAGAACTCAGAGAGCACGCAGCATGGCTCTGTGTGTATTTATCTTCCACCTCATCCATTCCATGACAAGAAGTGCTCAGAGCATTCCTAAGTGAGGCAAACTGCAGCTGCGGACAGATCCCGGCAGTACTGAATGCTCAAGCCCCACTTCATGAGCTTGTTTCTAGGAGGTTTTTAAACACCTCGTCACTTGTTTTCTTACCTGTTTTCCTTAGACAGCACTGGCTTGTATCGCAATCACTGAAATCACCTACTTCATGGGATACACAGCTACAACTATTTTGCATTATACCTTTTGCATAGTCATCCCGATCTACCCGCTTCTCGGTTGCCTGATTTCTTTCATAAAGGTAAGTCTATTAGTTATTATTGACAGCTTCCTTACATATAGACAATAGACCATGATAACTCCCATTCCCCACTCCCATTCTTTCCTCTCATATCCACTCTCAAGCAAATCCCTTCTTTCCAATTAGTCTCTCTTCTATTTTGCTCTCATCATTTTTTCCCTCTCATTATGAAGGTCTTGTGCAGGTAGTGTCAGGCTCTGTGAGGTCATGCATATCAAGGTCATTTTGTGTCTGGAAGATTGCATTGTAAGCAGCCTTACCCTTTCTTTGGCTCTTACATTCTTTCTGCCATCTCTTCTGCAATGGACTCTGAACCTTGGAAGGTGTGATTGAGAGGTCCTAGTGCTGAGCACTCCACTGTCATTTCTTCTTACCACTATAGTGACTTTTGAATCACCTCAGT
>PVHP010009282.1:0-30885 GCA_004024765.1 Zapus hudsonius
GCCTGGTGGGGTTCCTCCCTCTTCTTCCTGAGATCTCCAGTTCCTGAGACCTGGGCTCACATGGTCTGAGCTGCCCAGCGGAGACCTAACCTTGTCCTTTACTGTCTCTCTAATTCTGGTCTCTCTGCTCTGTCTGTCTGATGGTCTCTATTTACCGTGTGTGGATTCCCACTCGGGGTCAGCCATGTGGGCTCTCTCCTTTCCCCCCACTTCCCCTTGAGAAAGCACAATGCCAAGTGTGTTCCCCTCTTTAATCCTAATCTCCCCGCTCTCTCTGCTTCACGGTCTCTGAATTTACTGGGTGTGGATTCCCACTTGGGCGCTCTCACGGTTCACAGCCTCTTCTAGATCTTTCCTCAAAGCTTCCCATGCGTTTGCAGCCCCTTCTGAGCTTCACTCTGTAAGCCTCAGTTTCTCTAGCTCTCACAGGTTCCTGGCTTCGTTCTAACTTTACTCTCCAAGCTTCAATTTCTCATTTATTTCAATTTTTTTGAAATATGTTTTTCACATGAATATGTTCCAGTCTTCCTGGTCCCAATTCCCTTTAAATAAACTCTACAAACTGTAATTTCTCCTCAAATGAACTCAATAATTCATAAATTGTCCTTGGTTTTGTCTTTATTATTCATTAAAGATTAGGAAAGAATCCAAAACTTGGGAATTATAAATTTGGGGGACACCCCCTGAACCCCCAAATTTCCACATCACTAGGATAGAACCCATGGCTTTTTGCATGCTAGAAAGGCACTCTACCCAATGAGCTACATCCCAGAATCTTTCTTTTTATTTTTTTTCGAGGTAGGGTCTCACTCTAGCCCAGGCTGTGCTGGAATTCACTATGCAGTCTCAGGCTGGCCTCAAACTTGTGGTAATGCTCCTACCTCTGCCTCCCAAGTGCTAGGATTAAAGATGTGTGCCACCATGTCTGGCTTCTTTTTAATTTTTTGAATTTTCATTTTCATTAGTTATTTTCAAGATAGTGTCTCACTTTATCCCAGGCTGACATGGATTTCACTCTGTAGTCCCAGGCTGGCCTTGAACTCACGGTGATCCCTACCTCTGCCTCCTGAGTGCTGGGATTAAAGGTGTGTGCCACCACACCCAGCTGTATTGATTTTTTATTTGAGAAATGATCTTGCTATCATTACATGTGAGTGTACCCCCATGCTCACCCCCCAGGATCATGTTAGACCCACAATATGGAGCCTGCCACCCTGAAAGACCTCAGGCAGCTTTTGGATCTCAGCGCCCTTGTCCTCCACTCCACCAGATCCTCCTAGGTGTGATGACATCAAAAGTCTCAAGGTAATCTTTAGTTAAGATGGGCCCTAAATCCACTGACAGGAGTTTGTTAAGAAAGGAAAGATGGGGCTGGAGAGATGGCTTAGCAGTTAAGGTGCTTGCCTGCAAAGTAGAAGGACCCAAGTTCAATTCCCGAGTACCCACATAAAGCCAGATGCACAAGGTGGCGCATGTGTCTGGAGTCCATTTGCAGCAGCTGGAAGTCCTGGCATGTCCATTCTCTCTCTCTCTCTCTCTCTCTCTCTCTCTCTCTCTCTCTCTGCCTCTTCCTCTCCCTCACCCTTTCTCAAATACACAAATAAAATATTGAAGAAAGGAAAGATGGGGCTGGAAGAGAGAGAGAAGAGAGAGAGAGAGAGAGGAGGGAGAGAGAGCCTGTAAAGACAGAGACTGGAGCCACACAGCCTCAAGCTCAGGGTAACTGGATCAGATGGGATGAGGAAGAGGCGAGGACCTGAGGAGGGTGCACAGCTCTGCACAGACCCGGATGTTAGCCTTCTGGTCTCCAGAGCAGTGAGTCGAGGTTTCCGTTGCTCTAAGCACCCATTTTTTACAGCAGCCTCAGGACACTGGCAGACAGCACGTCCCTTCAGAGGGTCAAGCTGACACAGCCCAGTGAAGGGATGGGGCCACAGGCAAACCTCACACCACATGGGTAGCAGGAAGCTGCTACTTCCCCCACCAGGTGGCAAGTGACCAGCTGTGGGCAAAGAGGGTCCATGGGTCCCCATCTAGATGTGAGGTCCAGCTGGCCTCTCCCAGTGACCCCGGCTGGCCCCCACCTCCTCCCATCCCCTCCCTGACATGTGGAAACCTGGTGTTCAGTCTGACTTAGGGACTTGCACAAGGGAAACGCATGGTAAATATTCACTAATGATGAAACTACTGGAGAAAAGGAGCCCAGGGATCCAGAGGCCTGACATCTGCACAGAGTGAGTGTCTGCAGGGAAATGAGTTAATGAAAGACCCCTGAGGAACTGACAAGCAGAGAGAGAGACACACACAGAGAAAGAATAAGTATCAGAAACCAGAAATTGGATGGGAGGGCAGCTCAGTGGTAGAGCACTGACCTAGCAAGCAGCAGGCCCTGGTGGTGGTGCACACCTTAGGATCTCCATGAGTTTGAAGCCACCCTGAGATGACAGTGAATTCCAGGTCAGCCTGGGCTAGAATGAAGTCCTACCTGTGTGTGTGTGTGGGGAGCACTGGATACAAAAGGACCCTTGAATCCTTGATTGCTTCAAACTTTGGCTGAGCTTTACCTCAACTGTAGGGGCCCCCAGGCAGCTTTCAATTTAGACAGGTTGGATTTGTGATTTTGGGGTTTTATTATTTGAGAGCAAAAGAGGCAGATGAGAGAGAGAGAGAGAGAGAGAGAGAGAGAGAGAGAGAGAGAGAGAGAGAGAGAGAGAGAGAGAGAGAGAGAGAGAGAATGAGAATATGGGCATGCCAGAACCAGCCACTGCAAATGAACTCCAGATGCATGCATCACTTTGTGCACCTGGCTTTACATAGGCCCTGGAGAATCAAACCTGGGCCAACAGGCTTTGCAAGCTAAGTTCCTTCAATGGCGGAGCGATCTCTCCAGCCCCGAGTTGTGGTGTAGTGTGCACTCCTCTGCAGTCAGGGAAGTGACCAGAATCATTCAGAACAGCAGGCGAGATCGGTACTGAGACTGATCTGTTGGCTGACCCAGGTTTGGCTCAGAACTCCCCTCAGGTCCCCTCAGGTGTCACTGCATGGTGTGTCTCATAATCCTCACCAGGCTGAAAGGAGGCAGCAGAACTCCCTCCAGCACCCAGGTGAGGACTACCAAACCTGTGCGTGGACACGCATGGGCTCTGCTAAGTGAAGGGCTGAGCAACAGAGGGAAGGGTGCCAAGAAAACAACCAACTGTGAGTGCTGGTAACTAACGAGCCACAGAAAGCAACTTGTCATGCCCTCTCAGGAAACAGTTTGGTTACAATGTGCATTACTTTGTAACCAGTTTTAGGGCAAAAGCCCTGACTCCAACAGCCCAAACCGGCTAGGCTTGGCCACCTCACTCAGTGCAATACACCAAAGAGACACGGGGTGATGAAAAGCAAAGATTTAGCAACGGGATATGGTACACACACCTTTAACCCCAGCACTCTGGAGGCAGAGGTAGGAGGATCACTGTGAGTTCGAGGCCACCCCGAGACTACATAGTGAATTCCAGGTCATCCTGGATAGAGCGAGATCTTACCTCAGAAAAAAAAAAAAAAAAACAAAAACAAAAACCACCACCAACAATAACAGCAAAAAACCAAGCAAACACAAAAAGCTGGGCCTAGTCCTGGTCACACCCACCAGGGTAAGGCCTGGAAAGTCACATAGAGGGGTTGGGGGAGAAGGCCAAAACCTTTATAGTGATCGAAAATGTATTCTTTCATTGGATTCAAGATGCAAGGGGAAGGCTGGATGGGTTTGTAGATTTGGAGGGCAGACCCCAGGGCCAGCCCACCTGGGCCCTCTATGGAGAGAGCATGCTAGACTGTGGGCAGCAGGGGGCGCTGTAGGTCAGTTCCATTCCTGCCAAGAATTCCATTCTTGTGCCAGGGGGAGATGGCATGCGGCCTGGCATCTCCTGGTTCTCTCTGAGCCTCAATTTCTAGCTGAATAAAAGAAGCTAGCTTTGTCCTATTTCTCTTCATTAGTTCACCCCACATTTATAGCAGGTGGCCCTGAGCATCAACACGCACCGCTTGGGAGTGGGGACAGAGAATCCTCACAAGGTCTGTCCTGACTTCCAGGCCTTTCTGTTTCTGGAAACCAAAGTGCAGGCAGGTTTAGAACTGTTCAAATCGAAATGGCGCTCTCTCTCTCTCTCTCTCTCTCTCTCTCTCTCTCTCTTTTGTCTTTTTGAGGTAGGGTCTCACTTTACTCCAGGCTGACCTGGAACACACTCTGCAATCCCAGGCTGGCCTCAAACTCACAGTGATCCTCCTGCCTCTGCCTCCAGAGTGCTGGGGTTAAAGGTGTGTGCCACTGCACCCAGCCAGAATGGCTCCAGTTTTGAACTGTGATTACAATTTTACAATGTATGTGTTTCTGGTTCCCAGAAGTGGTTCAGATCACCTACATCAATTGCAAAGCCATGTTTGAATTTTCTGTTTCCTGGATGTGGCCCAATAACCTGTATATTTGTTATCCTCCTGAGGTGATCCAGACGACCTATTTACTTGCTATTTCCCTGAAGTGGCTCATAGCCCAAAGTGGAATGCCCTGCAATAGAAGAATTCCAATAGTCCCGCTGCGCCTGTAAGAACTCCCTAGGCTGTAAGCAGTAAAGGAAGGATGGTGTCATAGTCAGCATTCTAGTTGCTGCACAGAAAGAACCCAAGCAAAAGCGGCTTGTGGAGGAATGGGTTTATTTGGTTTACGGACACAAGGGGAGACTCCATTCTGGCAGGGAAAATGATGTCATGAGCAGAGAGGTGGACATCACCTCTGCCACAGCACTGCAAACAATGGCAGGAAGGTGTGCCAAACACTGGCAAGGGGAAGCTGGCTTATAACCCCCATAAGCCCGCCCCCAATAACACAGCTTCAGAGAGGTTGTAAAATCCAAACTGCCATCAGCTGAAGGTCGATCAATCAGAACACATTCATTTGTTTGTGGGGGACATCTGGATCAAACCATGACAGATGGCATTGCAGGTTCACAGGCTCCAAAGGGCCTTTTCTTGGGTGTGGATAGGGTTCCCTCTTCTGGACATAATTCATGTCAGTGTCTATAAGATTGTTCTTGTTGCCACAAGGTACCTCCAACCTGCAGAGTTGAAAGAACTCCTAGGGGCTCAGACCATCTTGAAGGTCAGTTTTCCATCTCCGTACAAGAGACCATTCCTCATTCTCTTGGTCATCCAGGCTAGGCTAGAAGCTAAGGGTCATTTGTTGAAACTGCCATTCCTGCAATGATTCTTGCTTGTTTTGTGCTGTTGGTTTGGAGCCAAGAGCCTTGAAATGCTGGGCAAGTGCTCACTACTGAGAACTCTGCATTTCTTCTAGAAGCCTGACTTTTGTTTCATTTTCTTCCTCTGCCTCTCACCTGATTAGGGATTTCAATATTTCTTTATGGATCTTTCCTTAGCTCTCCCTGATCATACACTGTTTTTTGTACCCATAAACTATGTTTTATGTAATTTGAGGATTTAAAACTGTTCTTCCAAAAATTTATATCTACTCAGAGCCCCTGAAGTGACAACATTTGCAAAAAAAAAAAAGGTCTTGGAATGTATAATCACTTTTGGGTCTTGAGATTGTTTCCTGCATTGGTTGAGAGTGGGGGATACCAATGACGTATGTCACAATAAGGACAGGAGAGACAGAGAGAGAAACACAGGCCCTAGAGGATGAGGGTTGTAGGAAGATGAAGGTGGGGGAGCGGAAGGACTGCCCTATGACATGGGAGGCCAAGGTCACCAGCAGCAGGTGTAAAGGAAGGATCCCCTAGTGTCCCAGAGGATGTTGAGAAGAACTTGATCATGGCTCAATGGCATCCATTTTGGACCAGTGGATCGTAGAGAGCCAGAGAATAAGTTTCTGGGTGTCTAGTCCCAGAGTTGGGGGCAATTTGTTATGGAAGCCCATGAACGACAGGGGAACAGCAGTATAAAATATTAAAGTTTGCAAACAAATTTTGCCAGGGACGGACTATGTGTGTTCTGGTCTCGTGCCAGGCATAGGAATTGTGAACACTGTACCCGTACACCCCAGTCACCCTGGATGACACATGATTGTGACCACACCATATGGATGGACCCCAGAGGATACTGTTCCATGACTTTTTGTTATTGACTTGATGTCCCTTGTGGACCACCTGACACCCTGTCAACCCCCTCCATCCAAAGGCCATTCTGATGATCAGTTTAGAGCAGGTGACAATCATTTCCAACCACATGGTGCTCAGGCTGGACCTCAGGCTGCACTTTGTGTGTGTTCTACAATCAGTGCTCTGAATTCTAGTCGAGAAGGACAGTTGGTAAAGATGGTGTCATATTCTCTCAACCTGGGAAAAGGGTGTCTTCATTCCCTGGGGAACATTCACTGGTGGTCCACGATGGGGAGGAAGGCAGGAAGTTAAGACTATTCAAGGAAGAGGGAGTCACACAGGAACTCCTTTCTGTTGAGGAAACAGCATCTTTTTGGCCTAAGAATCAGGGCAAATCACTCAAAAGATCAACTGACTGTGGCTGTATTATCCTCTCTCTCTCATAAATAAATAAAATATTTTAAAAATTTAAAGTACATTAAAACACAAAGTATTTTGCTTTACATTTTTTGAGGTTTATTAGGATTTAGGTACTAACCAAAGTCATAACTGAAAAAAGTATGTATAAAATCTAACCACCCACAAATAAAAAATGAAATAAGGGCTGGAGAGATGTCTCAGCGGTTGGGGCACTTGCCTTCAGTGCCTAAGGCCGTGGGTTCAATTCCCCAGTACCCACATGGGCCAGACCCACAAGGTGGTGGCACTGGCATCTCTCTCCTCTCTCTCTCTGATTGAAAATGAATAGATAAAATATTTTAAAAAATGAAATAAAAGCCAGCAACCTAAAGGCAGAGGTGGCCAGGAGGGACAGGAAAGGGCTGGTGGCTCCAGGACCTTATTGAGTGTAATGGGCCTGACAGACCCAAGCCTGCTGGATTCATCAGGCAAGGCCATCATCATTGACTTTGACCTGGCCACCAAATTCAGGCCAGGGGAGAAGTTTACCAGGTGCTGTGGTGGTTTAACCTATCTTCCCCTAATTTACAACCATCAACCATATGATGCCCCCCAAAATGACATGTGGTCCTTGGGTATTTTATTGTACCATATGGTGATGGGCACCGTCGCCTTTGAAAACACCAGGCTGTGGGAGTTAAGAGAGAGGATTCTAGCAGGAGAATACCATGTGCCTGACTGCATATCGGAATAATTGACAGAACTCATCAGTTTTTAAAATCACTGTTGACCCCGATCTGAGGTCCCCAGTCAACCCAACTCATGCATGCATGCATGGCTCCAGCCAGGCGGAGGGGGTTCCAGTCTTCTGGATCCTGACATCCTGGCAGCCATGAGAAGTACGGGTTTTGATCCATGTGCTGCCTGAGAGTCTGTTTTAGGAAGGAAGTTTGATCAACCAATGGCGACATACCTCCTGATCCAGTACCACCGGGCACAGATTCGTCAGGAGGGCAAGGACACAGACAAACCTGCGTCTCCTGGAACGACGCCTTTCCCTGCCCTCACGGATCCTGCTGCCTTCCCTCTCCACCAGAAGAAGAGACAAACTGTGTCTGACATTCAGCCTGTTTCTTCACTCTTAAAAGTGCAGGAGCATTGCATCTCGGCCTTTTGGCTAAGATCAAGTGTAAAAGTGCAGAAGCAGTCGGGATGGCCAGCAGCCAGAGCACAAGGTTTGCAGAAGCGCCAGCTTGCCTAATATACCCCTGTCCTGCCCTCAGAAGACGCCCTGCCTCCCCAAGCCTCAAACATCTACGACCCTTGACTGCTCCAGGCCCCCTCTTCCCCAGCCATGCTCGAAAGGTGCCAGAGAGCAGGGCAAGTGGCCAGATCTCAGAAGAGAAGCCTGTTGCTGCCTCTAACAGGGGTACCTATGCCCAAGAGGGCAGTCTGGAGCCCCCAGATCTCAGAAGAGAAGCCTGCAGTGATGTCTAGTGGGGGTATCCATGGCTAAGGGAGCTGTCGGCTGTACTCAGAAGAGACCTCAAGCACCCATGGGACAGAAGAGGAGCCTGCAGCTGTGGTGTGTGCAGTGAACAAACATACAGGCTCATTCATGTCACCCTGTCCTCCTGTCCGTCGTTCACATCAGGAGCCCTGCCTACATGCCCTGGCACTTTCTTGCACAGGAAACCAGGGTGTTCAGTAAGAGATCCATGTCAGGCCGGCTGTCCTGTCTCAGGTGTTGCCCTCTGTCACATGCGTGGCCAGGCTGTCATATCCTCCCCCTGTCCCCACATTGCTGAGGGTGGGGGTATAGCATAAGCTGCTGCTACCCTCAGTGCTCAAGAAGCCCTAGAGGGTGATGGGCGCTTCATCCCACCACCTCCTCCTTGTTAGAACAATCCCAGC
This sequence comes from Zapus hudsonius, assembly GCA_004024765.1. Taxonomy (NCBI): domain Eukaryota; kingdom Metazoa; phylum Chordata; class Mammalia; order Rodentia; family Dipodidae; genus Zapus; species Zapus hudsonius. Next base: position 8,412 of record PVHP010009282.1, read on the forward strand.
ACCAAGAAGCTCTGGGAAGAGTATGCGGGACACATGGTACTTCCAGAACCATCTCTTGTCCTGTCCTCTTGGACTGGAAATAGGCCGGAAGGTGGAGAGGTTCCCATGCAGCGCCTTACTCCTGGCCTCAGAACCCATCCTCTGCCCCACCATCTGTAGCTGATGGTCAAATCCACCCCTGATGCCTTCCATCTGGCCTCATCTCCTGGCAAGGGAAATCCTGCCTCAGTTTCCTCCTTTCTACTCTTAAACTTTTCTATCCTGTGATCCAGGGCCCAGCAGCCATCTAGGCTCAGCTGTCCAACACACACATGATATGAAGGATCGAATGCACGTGGAGCCATATTCAAAAGCAAAAACCCAGGATAAAGCAATTTTAATAAGCTCTTTAATTAAAGCAATCCATCCTAAGTGGTCTCATTCCAATGTGTAATTTATATAAAAGTTAATGAGATAGTTTATGCTCTCATCGTGGTGTTAAGTCTGGTGACTTTCTGTTCTTCCTGGGGTCCTGTGTGACAGCCAGCCTAGCTGCCTTTGCAGAGGAACCAGATTATAGAGACATGACTAACGATGGCAGGTATGGCCTGTGGCTGAACATTTACGCAGATCCCTAACACTGCCATCAAAGTTCAAGACGGAAGGATCTGCAGGCCCAGAGCTGGCTCTGGGGAGAGAAAGGGGAGTGGATGGCTCAGGGTCTTGGGATCTTCTCGAAGATAGACCCTGCCATAAAGCCTTTGTCTTTGCCTACTAGTGTGTGGTCATCCTTGCCTTGCTTACAGTGCTGGCTGTATTGGAACCTCCAGGGCCACCTGCTTCTATGGTAGCCTTCTGCAACAGGAATCCTGGGCTGGGATGCCTCAGGGGACCAGGCAGGCTCTGTAGAACAAGGGGCTCAGGGCCAGGCCTGGAAGGTCTCCTAAATAGCCCCAGGACACTTGGACACATGTGCACACCTATGTTTACACAGCACTGCTCACAACTGTCAGGAGTGGGGAGTGGCCTCAGAGTTGGTTGGTGAGTGAGCAAATACCTACTGTATGGTCCATCTTACAGAGGAGCATAAACCTTGAGGACATAACGCTTAGAGAAATAAGCTAGACACAAAAGGATGGATTTGAATGAGGTCCCTAGACTTGACCAATTCATAGAGAAATAGAGTAGAATGGGAGGCAGGGGCTGGAGAGTTAGTGTCACTGGGTCAGAGCTGTTTGAGAAAATAGAAAGTTCTGGAGGTGGTGGCGACGGCTGAATGACAGTAGGACTTTCTGAATTGTGCACCTAAATGGTTAAAGTGGTAACAGAGATTTGCACACACATTCCTATTCTTTTCTGCAGGACTAATGGTGGTCATTCCCAGGAGCTGTCTTCTCAGAACGTGCTCACAGAGTGGCCCGCGTGAGGCAGTCCTCGCCCTGAGCCACTCAGCCATCCAGTCTAGAAACAACAGTGTTCCCCTCCCCCAACACGAGGGTAGCAGAGCCGAGTGCCTGGGGACACCTTGTCCTGCTTGGTTCCCTTCCAAGGTCATGTTGTACCCTACTGTTAACCAAGAGCAGCAGTCCAGGCTGCGGGAGGTAAGTTTTGCAGGAGAGCAATGAAAAGGCCTGACTTTAGATATTCATGGCCTATTGTCCATCAAAGAGCGTTCTCAGGGTCATAATGTTCAAGAGAGACTAGAGAAAGCAGACCTCACAGACCCTGACTGACAGGAGTGCGAACCACATGGCCAGGGAGCTCCACCACCCTTGGCAGAGACAGAGCAGGCCACTGTCATCGGAGGTCTGAGGTAGTCATCGGAAGTCATCGGAGGTCTGAGGTAGGTATGAGCAACAGAGGAGAGATCCCCAGGGCATGGGAGGATCCACAGTGCCAGTACTGTGTGAGCCCAAGGCTTCTGAGGTCAGCTCAGAGGCCAGCTGGTGGGCCTGCCACCTGCCAGGCTCTGAGTATCTGTCCAGCTCTTAGATTAACATGTGTGTTGAGTCTTGTACTGGAGGCTGTGGGGACTAGTGAGGTGATTTATGACTCTCCCAGAGGAAGGTGGACTTCCCTCCAAATACACATCACAGCAAAGTGTGTGTTGCTCATGAAGCCACCAATGTAATTGTTGAAACATTTGTTACCAAACACAGAGTGACCATCCCCTGGCTGGTATGAGGACTCGCCTTTCCCACCTTTCCCCAGAGCACTCCTCCTCACTCACACCTTCTCTCTCTCTCTCTCTCTTTGTATGTGCATGTGTGTGTGTGCACGCGCGTGTGCATGCGCTCGCATGTGTGCGATCAACCATGAGTGTGATGGCCACAGGCTGACATTGGCCATCTTCCTTGAACACCCACCACGTTATTTACTGACTGAGGCAAGGTCCCTCCCTTGAGCCCAAAGCTCACTGCTTCAGGTAGTCCAGTTGTCCAACTTACCCAGGGATCCTCCTGCGAGCACCTCCTGAGGACTGAGGTTGTAGGTGCCTCCAGCCATGCCCGAACATTTGTGTGGGCGCTGAGGTCCTGATGCTTATGTGGCAAGAGCTTTATCCAATGAGCTCCCTCCCCAGCCTCCCCCACAGGCCTTCTTATATAGTGTCATCTTAAAGCCGTGCCTAGGAACGCATGTCATGGCCTTGTGTGTTCTTGGTCTCTTCCCCTTGTTATTAGTCATTTGCAAGTAGAGAGAGGGGAGAGAGAATGTGAGTGTGACACTGCAAATGAACTCCAGATGCATGTGCCACTTTGCACATCTGGCTTTACGTGGGCACTGGGGAATTGAACTCCGGTCTTTAGGCTTTGCAGGTAAGTGCCTTAACCACTGAGCTATCTCACCAGCCCAGTCTCTTCCCTTTCTTGTTAGACAATTAGGAATTATCAGAGGAGCCAATTCTGGTGACTTGTCAATGACTCATCAGCACTGGCAGATCAGTTGTGGCTGAAGGGTACAGTCATCATGGTGGGAAAGGGTACACTCATCATGGCCGTGGGTGTGGCAGCTGGAGTCCAAGGCTGCTTCTCACATCTGGGTGGATCGGGAAACAGAGAGCACAGGAATCGGGGCCAAGCTATAAAACTCAAGGCCGTCCTCTAGTGACCCAGTGATTCACTTCCTCCCAAACCCTAAAGTTTCACAGCCCATCCTACTGGGGCTCAACAATGTTCCCACTGACCTGGGGACCAAGTGTGCAAACACACGAACCTGTGGGTCACACTTGACATTCAAACAATGACAGTGGACTCTCTCTCTCTCTCTCTTACTAGGCTTACAGGTGGGTGACACCTTACCTGGCTCCACCAATCCCTCAGTGATTGTCATAAAGAAGTATCTTTTTCTTTCTTTCTTTCTTTCTTTCTTTCTTTCTTTCTTTCTTTCTTTCTTTCTTTCTTTCTTTCTTTCTTTCTTTCTTTCTTTCTTTCTTTCTCTCTCTCTTTCTTTTTTCTTTCTCTCTTTCTCTCTCTTTCTTTCTTTCTTTCTTTCTTTCTTTCTTTCTTTCTTTCTTTCTTTCTTTCTTTCTTTCTTTCTTTCTTTCTTTCTTTCTTTCTTTCTTTCTTTCTTTCTTTCTTCTTTTTGAGGTCTCATTTTAGCCTAAGCTGACCTGGAACTCATGCTATAGTCCCAGGCTAGCCTCCAACTCAGTGGTCCTCCTGCCTCAGCATGTGCTGGGATTAAAGGTGTGTGCTACCACACCCAATTTATAAACAAGTATTTCATACTGAAGATACATTCAAGACTGCCTTTACGCTGAGGGTATTTCAGAGGTACAACATAGTCCTTGGCTTAATCCTCAGGACACCCCACTCCACCCATATATATATATATACATATATATATATATATATATATATATATATATATATAGAGAGAGAGAGAGAGAGAGAGAGAGAGAGAGAGGGGGGGGGGCAGGCATGATGCATGCCTTTAATCCCAGCAATTGGGAGGCTGAGGTAGGAGGATCACTATGAGTTCAAGGCCAGCTTGAGACTCTACCTCGAAAACAAAACAAAACAAAAAAAGGTGTGGAGATTTGTCTTGTCTTTAAATATTGTCTTTCCCATTATGTCTTTTATTATTTTTTACTTTTTATGTAAGAGCTTCTCATTCTGTCTCCCTTGCCCAAGACGCTCTTTAGTGTTTTTCAATGTCCTCTCCCTGGGCTGCACTAGCTCGCAGCTAATTAATTCTCTCTTCTCTGCTTCCTAGTCTCCTGTGAAGTCCTTATGTCAGTGAGTCACAATAAGCACATCTAACATTTTTACTTGCTTAAAAAATTTTTCTTAAAAAATGTCATCCTGGATCTAGGGAGAAAGAAGGCTTAGTGGATGAAATACTTACTATGTAAATCTGAGTAACGGAGTTTGGATTTGCAGACCCTGAGTAAAAAGCTGGGAGCTGTGGCAGAATTTCCTGGAAGCTTGTGAACAGAGCAATGAACAAGGAGACTTTGCCTCAAATGGGGTGGAAGGCAAGGACCAACCCAACCTAGAAGTTGTCTTCTGACCTTTCTACATAGGCCCACGTACACACACACACACACCAAATAAAAATGTCATCCTGAGGGCTGGAGAGATGGCCCCGCAGTTAAGGCATTTGCTGGAAAAGCCTAACTACCTGGGTTTGATTCCCTAGCACCCACGTAAAACTAGATGCACAAAGTGGTGCATGCATCTGGAGTTTGTTGGCAGCCCATCTCAGTCAATGAGGAAGTCTTTCTATTTAACTTGTTTGGGAAAATTTCCTTTCAAATGACTAGTGGTTTTAAAATATTCATTTATTTATTTATTTGCAAGCAGGGAGCAACACAAGAGAGATAGAGAGAAAGAGAGAGAAGGAGAATAGGTATGCCAGAGCCTTGAGCCACTGGCTTTATGTGAGTACTGGGGAATCGAACTCAGGGCTGAAGAAGAATTTCTGTTGCCCAGAGTCAGTGGTCCTATGGAGCAAACTATCCAGTGGGAGCCTTGGCCCTTAGTAAAAGGCCACAGCCAATCTGGCACTGTGGTGGTTTGATCCAGGTGTCCCCCATAAACTCATGTGTTCTGAGTGCTTGATCCCCAGCTAATGGCAATTTGGGAGTTGGAACCTTGTTGAAGGTGTGTTCTTGGGGGTGTGCGTATGGGTATTAGATCCAGCTTCCCTTTCCAGTGGTTGGCACACTCTCTTGCTTTATTTTAGTCTATCACCTGATTTTGGCCAGGAGGTGATGTCCATCCTCTGCTCATGCCACACTTTCCCCTGCCATCATGGAGCTTCCCCTCTAGTCTGTAAGCCAAAATGAATACTTTCCTCCCACAAGCTGCTTGTGGTCAGGTGCTTTATGCCAGCACCTGAAAGGTAACAGCCACCAAACATAAAACAAGGGTGCAGAGGGCCCCAGTGTTTCTGTCAGCCTACAAATGAACTCGGCACACACAGAACATACCACCTGTAGTAGTCATGGTTCTCTAGAGGAAACAGAGTTGATAGAATGGATTGTAGTAAAAGGGAATTTATTGGGGTAGCTTACGACAGTCCAACAATAGCAGTCTGCAAGCCCACAGGTGAAGGAACCAGTAGCTGTTCAGTCCATATGGCTGGATGCCTCAGTAGTCCCAATCCAGCCCAGAAGGCCTGATGGCTCCCTGGGGAGTGGCTGCTCTTCAGTCCACGATGTGAGGCTGAGGAAACTGGGTTCCAATGTCCAGGAAGGGTAGGAGAGCAGGATGCGAGTGTAAGTCACGAACCAGCACCAGCAGCCAGGGGAGGAAGGAAGAGAGCTTCCCTTCCCCTCAAGCTTCCTTATATCTAGTCCCCTTCTGTAAGGCCCATCGACTTGGGGGAAGGGCTCACTCTGGAGAAGGGACCTCCTTCCTTCTCCAAAATCCCAAAAGGATTTTGTCAATCCCTTCTGCAGGCAAAATCAGAAACCCACCCGAGATTACTGTGGATTATTACATAGGTCAAGTTGATAATAAACTTAACCATCACACCACCCAACCACAGCACAGTGCACCTTCCTCTCAGGTGGCAGAGGTTGTCAAGATAGACTTGTGCCATGAACCAGGAAACAAACCTCCACCAACTTGGAAGAATCGACATATTCCAAGAGCATGTCCTTTGTCCACAGAGGAGTAAAAGTAGACATCAATAACGGGAGACAGCAGGAAACTCCTCAAACCACGGGGACCTAAGAAACCTAGTTTTAAATGATCCACGGATAAGAGGAAGTCTCGGGGGAAATTAAAAGGCAATGAAGCAAGTGAAAGCGAAATACAATAGATCAAACTTAGCTGTGGGGCACCGCTGCAGCAGGGCTGGGAAGAAACTTGCCCCACTAAATACTAATGTCAAGTCAATTATCTGGGCTCCAATCTCAATAATCGCAAGTCGAGGGAAAGAAATAGCATCTACCAGGGAGCGAATAAATGAAACTGAAAACAGGAAACAATCAGAAAACCAGTGAAACCGTTGGTTCTTCAAAAAGTATCGCAAAGCCCTCCTCCCCTTCCTTTGACTCTTACAATCTTCTCACCACGTCTTCCCCATAGTCCCTGAGCCTTGGAGGGTGTGACAGAGATGTCTCAGTGCTGAACGTTCTGCTGTCTCTTCAGCACGTTGATGAGTTTTGGGTATCTCCAGTGGTCACCTCTGTCTGAAGAGAGAAGCTCCATTAACATTGGACATGAACATAAGTATTTAGACTACAGTTTGGCGAGCATAACATATCCATTTAGCCAGACAACAATAGTAGTTTATCTCCCAGGCCTTATGACCTCCCCAGCCACAGGCTTTTAATTAGGTTTTCAGTTCCAAGCAGGAATTCCCTCCTGTGGATTGGGCCTCAAGTCCAATCAGAGAGCAGTTGTTTCCCCGATTACAGACATGCCACCATCGCACCAGTTGGCACATTTGGCCGGGATGGCCAGCTGTGAGGCTTGCAGGGTTCACTGCCGGTTAAGACCGTTGATGACTTTCATTTCCCAACAGGCTGCGTAGCGTTACCCAGCATCCTGACACTAGTCACCAGGGAGGAGGCTTCCAGTTCAGCTTCAGCTGGATTTCCCAGTGACCTGCAGCCCACGCACGTGGAGTTTTCAGCAATAGGAAGGATCTTACCATCAAGTTCTGGTTGACAATCAAGAACTTTGGCAATAGCCTGTAATGTTTTGGGGGCAACAAGGGCCTCCCTGGCCAACAACTCTGGAAGGTATCCCACTCCTGAAAAGGCAAGCTCCAGTGTGAGAGGAAGTATTTGTGAACTCCATGGCAACAGAGGACCAGTATACAGAATACATATATATATATATATATTAAGAACTTCATATATATATATATATATATTAAGAACTTAATATATATATTAAGAACTTCTAAACTCAACAGCAAATGGTCTTCAAGGAAAGCAACCCGCCAAGCCAACAGGTTAGAAAGTAAGCAAAAAATGCACATGGCAAGGATACAGAGAGCGGCTGGAAAGTCAAGTTCATGGGGCTTCCAGGCCTTCCGTGTCTGACCGGAATTGCTGAAACTGCCAGGAGCCTCTTAGAATCTGGAAGAGGCTGGAAGGACCCTCCCTGAAGCCTCTAGAGGAAGCAGGGTCCCAAAGACACCTCAACCCTGGACACTTGCCTCAGTCATTGTTGGGCTACTCAACACTACCATGTATTCAATCCAATAAATTCCCTTTTGTAAAATAATACTCATAATACATATTATATTGCTGTCGTTTCTCTACAGGACCCCGACGAGCACAGTATGTGTGGTACATCCCAGCGCTACTCCAGAATAAATGAATTCTCCTCGGAGACTCTGTGCTGATTAGATTTTGACATAAGCAGTCATGGCATGAGTAATTGCATGAGGATGGCAGAGTAATTGCATGTTTGATTTTCTAAGAGACTTCCCAGCTTGTCCCATTTCCACGACCCCCAGCAATGCAGGAGTGAGCTGGGGTCTCCATCTTTTCACTAAGTGGTTGGTGGTGTCACCACTGGGTTTTAACCTAGTCCTAAGGCCAGCCATCAAATGTGCCAGAGTAAACTATGGGTGTGTTCACAGAGGTGATGCCAGGCCAGGGGAAGTTTCAAAGGTCAAGTGAGGAGGAGGGTTAAAAAGGTTTTTCTTTTTGTGTGTCTACTATGTGTGGTGTGTGTATGAATAACATATACACATTGGCATGTGTGTAAGAATAACATATACACATGCATGTGTATAAGAAGAGGAGAATGGTGAATGTCCTCCTTCCACGTTATTTCCTAGGGACAGAGTCTCTCACTGGATTCAGAGCTGCCATTTCTTCAGCTTGGCTGACCAACAAGGAGACCCAGTGATTTTCCAGACTCTTCCCTCCCACAGGACCGAGGTTACAGGCATGTGCGGCCAGGCCTAGCTTTCTTCATGGGTGCTGGGGATCAAACTCATGCTAGATCAGGTGGTCTCAGCCCTCATGCTTGTCCAGCAAGTGTTCTCGCTCACCAGGCCACCTCACTAGTCCATGACTAGAACAACCAATGTGGGCACACCAGGGCCTCTTGCCACTGCAAACAAACTCCAGACTCAGGTGGCAATTTGTCCATCTGGTTTACCTGGGCCCTGGGGCATCAGCGCTTGGGCCAGCAGGCTTTGCATTAAGTGCCTTTAACTGCCAAACCATCTCCCCAGCCAAAGATGAAGATTTGAACACATATGTGGAGGGAAGGCCACGTAACCACCGAGGCAGAGGTTGGTGTGATTCTGACACAAGTCATGGTAACCCCAAAGGCTGCCAGGAGCCTCTTAGATCCTGGAAGAGGCTGGAAGGACCCTCCCTGAAGCCTCTAGAGGAAACAGGGTCTCAAAGACACCTCAACCCTGGACATCTGCCTCAACACTCTGAGAGAATTCCCGGGCCGCATGCTCATGATGACTCGCTATGGTATGTGCCACTACACCCGGCTGTTTGTGAGCCATTTGAATCGAACCACTGTGGTGGCTGCACATCCTGTGAGTCCATGAAGAAGAATGTGTTGGGCTGTGTGCATGCTCTGCAGTCAGCCACAGGAGTCTGGGCCCAGGGCTCCTGGAGTCAGGTCACAGAGCACCTCCAAAGAGAGAAGTGAGTCCATGCAACTCGGCATTCTTGGGCATTGTGGTGGGGTTAGCATGCTGAGGGGGACCCAGGGTGCAGCCTGAATGGCCCACTCACAGTGCTCACAGGCATGTCCTGCTCTGGGGGCTCCAGACCAGCAAGGATTGTGGGAGCTGCAGGAGGGTGAACCACGTGCAGTTTCTCGGGGACTTGCATTTTGGGTAGTGAAAATGGTCTCTTTGGTCTCAGTCCTGGGTCAGTGGGATGATTGGTCACCTTTAAGCATAATGAAGGGCAATAAAGCTTGGGAAGGGGTTGGGTTGGGGTGGAGGGGCTGTCCAGAAAAGTCCTGACCTCAGGGCAGGCAGAGTGAGGACAGGTCACCCTCAGCAACCATGGCCAAGCCTGTCCTGACCCTGGGATAAGCTAGTTTATATGGCCAAGGAGTCTGAGCTGAGGACCCTAAGATGGTGAGTGAGGTTACCCTGTACTATCTGGGTGGCCCAATGTCATGAAAGGCCCATGTCCAAGGGGCCAGAAGGAGGCCTGGGAAAAGGGGCAGGACAGAAGGGAGAGTAGATGGAGGCAGAGGGCCAGGGGAAGTGTCTGCCCTTGGATTCTAAAATAGGCTTAGAAGCGGAGTTTTCTCTGGAGCCTCCAAAGAGCCCCCACCAACCCCTTGACTTCAGCCCAGAACTGCAGGAGTCATTTGCAGTCAGGGGCCCAGGCTGCAGCAGCTTAGGAAAGGTGAAGCAAGCGGAGCTTGGAAGTGAAGGGAAGCTGGGCTGTTACCCAACCCCCTTCCCCAAGCCCATGGGCATGCCAATGGGAAGACACGGGTTCTTCACAGTTCCAAAGGCTGGAAGCCAGAGATCTGAGGTCAGCAGGCTTTTTGGAGGATGGATTTCCTGTGTCCTTCTCTAAAGAGAAGAGCAAGCAGTAACCTGGATCCCTTTGGTCAGGGGCTAACCCCATTCCATGGCTCCCTCCACCCTGTGGCCTTACTGCCTTCCCCTCACAGACATTGAGGGATTCCAGACTACCAATTGTGAGAATATATAGTAACCGCAGGGCTCAGAGTTCAGAAAATGAAAAGAGCTCCTGAGATCAATAGACAAAGATGCCTCCCAGAGGAAAGCAAGCAAAGGCTTTGCAAGGAAGGGAAGTAAATGGCCAGTAAGCAAATAAGAGTGACCGCACCTCTTCTTAAAAAGAAAGAAATTAAAATATGAACAATGGCCTATGGTGGGCCATCAGCAAAATGCAAATTAGGGTAGGGGTGTCCTTCACAGGGCAGGATGGGCAGGGAAGTCAGGTAGAATGATTATAGACACCCAGGGAAGGGTGGCCGCAGCCCTCTGACCTCAGAGCAAATCTAATAACCTGAGAGATGACCTGGAGGAAACCAAGAGGGTTGGAAAGGCTTCCGGTTGTCCAATTTGGATTGTCCTGGTGATGGAAGGCAGGGAGTTCCTGTTGTGAGTTTGTTAACTGGGTGGTAAAGTATCCTCAATGCCAAGAAACAAACCACCAAGGCAAAACTGGCAGGTTGGAGTCACCCGCAGGCTTCCTGGGTAATGTCAACCAAGTCACCTGTCTCTGGTTCTCCTGACACCAGTAAGGCTTTGTTCCTTTGGCTCAGCTCCAAATCTCAGGGCCAGGTGTGTGGCCCTGGGCTCTGTGGTGTGGGGGACACTTCACAGTCCTCATGGTCTTCCAAATGCAGGAGAAGCCGGGCAGGTCTTTCCTCTGGCTGATGCCAGGCCGGCCTCCTACACTCTCCCTACCAGACCAGAGCCTTGGCCAATCCACTTCCCATGAGAGCCACTTCCTCAGACAGGGAACCCCCTTTCCTCTCTTCGTTCACTTCTCATTGCACACTAGGTGTTGCTGCTGGCGATCAGAAATGGGGACCCTAGGGGGTGTCCTAGTGCAGGCATCCTGGCCTTGCAGAGGAAACTGGCAAATCTGGACAGAACTCAGGTTGTAGGGTTACACACCCGGGACTGAGTCCTGGGACAGGAAGAGTTCTCAGCACCCTCAGAGGGTCTGAGCTCCAGTCAGGGTGGGAGATCAGTGCTTATGGGATGGATGAAGCCAGTAACAGGGAAAGTCATGGCGACAGGCCCAAGGTCACTGTTGGGACTTCAATATAAAATGTCCCCTAGAGGCTCGTTTGTTTGAACACTTGATCCCCAGCTGGTGGCACTGGAAAGGCTGTGGAACTATTAGGAAGTGGAACCTTGCTGGAGGAAGTGATCACTGAGGTGAGCCCCACTTCCTGTTTCAGCTCTGCTTCCTGACTACAATGTGATGAGCTGTTGGGGAGGGTCACGGCCCCTTGGCCCCCTGCGGGGAGCCCAAGTCTTGCCAGCCAGCAGGAGAAGGGGCTCCATTGGGGAGAGGTGAGGCGACGGTTGGGCAGACACACACGACTGGGAGATATGTTGGGCAAATCTCAAATTTTATTCCAGCATCCAAAACCCTTTTATAACCTGAGGCTGCACTGTTTAGCCTATTTCTCTCACAACGAAACTCAGCAAGCAGGAACAAAGTTTATTAGCATTAACAAACAGGATCAAAGTTTATCAGCCATCACCCCTGCCTCCTGGGAACAAAGGCGTGTTGGGATCAAAGGCGCCTGCTACCACGGGTGCTAGGGGCAAAGGCGTGTGCCACTGGGCTCCATTCTATATTCTAAAACTTAGCCCAAGGTCACTTAGGCTGGGGCCCAACAATGAGCCAGCTTCCTGCTCCTGCCACCATGCCTTCCTGCCATGGTGGAATGTGTCATCCTGGGACTGTTAGACATAAATCTTGTGAGCCAGTAGGAAGCCATTCCTGGAGTGAGATGATACAGAGCTGTGTGTGTGTGCATGTGTGTGTCAAATGTCCACAGCATCACAGAGTTTAAATTTAACTCAGCGTGAGCTTTCCAGAGCATAATGTCTTGAAAGACTTTCATTGAAAACTCTCTGAGTAACTCCCTCACCCCAGAATGTAGGTAGCCAGAGGTGGCCTTGCTCTCTGCTTCTCAGAGACACTGAGAAACAAGTGTGTCCCCAGGGCTTATGGGAGATCCCTAGTCTCGCCTTCTTGGATTCTCCTTTAGCAAACCAAACACATTTGAAACATCTGTGAGGAAAATGTATTAGAAATAGTTGTTTTTTTTTGGGAAAAGATACAAAATATATCTCCACCTTCCATCTTTTGTTTAACTCCTAGTCTAAAATACTCGGTCTTTTAATAAGTTATATAAAGTTTTTTTTAATATAAAAAATTAGTCATTTGCAAGCAGAGAGAGACAGAGAGAAGAAAGACACAGAGAGAATGGGTGCACCAGGGTCTCTAGCTGCTGCAAAGGAACTCCAGATGCATGCACCCCTTTGTGCATTTGGCTTTTTTATGTGGGCACTTGGGAATTGAACCATGGTCATTGGGCTTTGCAAGCAATTGCCTTAACCACTGAGCAAACCTTCCAGTCCACATAAGCTTTTATAAAGTTGTATTATCTCCGTTACAAAATAATTGTGTGTCATGTTTCCTTCCTGTAAGATGGGAGGAGGGGGTCAGAGCCTGCTTCTCAGGTGGAGGTTGCAGATAAAAAGAAATGCCGCAGAACCCATGCTGGTGTGCAGCCATGTGCAGGGACCAGAGCTGCCTTCCATTACCCCTGCTGGACAGTGTGCACTCTCGCCCTTCTGTGGAAAGCAGATCAAGGCCTTTTAGGAAGCAGGTGGGTGTCTTGGTTAATAAGGGCTGCCATAACAAAACCCCAGGCACCAGGCGGTGTCAGTTCTGAAATTTCTATTCCTTACTCTGGAGGCTGGAAGTCCAAGATCAAGCTGCTAGCAGATCTGGCTCCTGGAGTGTCCCCTTCCCACCATGTCCTTAACCAGCTTTCCTCTGTGGGACACTCTGAGGGCAAGGTCCAGCTGCTGCCCTAGAGTGAGGTGACCAGTCAGGCTGCTTGGTGGCTCCTGGGCATATAGAGTGGCCGCTGTCCTGCACTGGAAGCCATCTGTCACTCTCCAAAGACCAGGATTAAATACTTCATATGCCCAGCGCTCACCCAACCTGCACATCACATCAGGTCTGCTTCGTGCATTTCCCTGCACAAGTAAAGTCTCCAGTGAGCCATGGAAGGTGACTGTAATCTGAGTGATAACAGGCCACAGACACCATCTAAGATGCTTCTTTGTATTTCTTTCCTTACCTGCAAAGCTGAAATCACAAGAGGTGGGCAGTGTGCGTTTCCCAGGCAGCCTGCAGCGGTACCCAGCTCGGAGAGGGCCGTTCAGTTGGCTGGACCTGTCAGGTCCAGTCGTGGAACCTGCAACTGTTCTTTCAATTTCTACAAAGACTTCCTGGGAGGGGGAGACAATGGAGACAGTGTTCTCTTGTCCCCTGGTAGGAGGACATGGCCCCAAAGACATGGCTGGTGGCAGGGAGGGACAAGGTTGGGCCATCTGATGCTTTCCCACCTTTTAAATTATTTATTTGAGAGAGAAGCAGAGAAAGAGGCAGCTTACGTGTGGGCACGCCAGGGCCTCTTGCCACTGCGAATGAACTCCAGAAGCACCTGCCACTTTGTGCATCTGGCTCTTTATGTGGGTAATGGGAATCGAATCCTGGGCCACCAGGTTTTGCAAGCAAGCACCTTTAACTGCTGAGCCATTTCTTCAGCCCCTCTCCCTCTTTTTTCCCCCTCTGAAATAGAATCTTTCTCTAGCCCAGGCTGACCTGTCATTCACTATGTAGTCTCAGGGTGGCCTTGAACTCATGCAATCCTCTGCCTCCCAAGTGCTGGGATTAAAGGCGTGAGCCACCATACCCAGCTTCCCTCTTAAAAAAATGTGCGTGTATATGGGCATGCATGCCATGGTGCACCTGTAGAGGTCAGAGGGTAACTTCCAGGTGTCTGTGCTCCACCTTCTTTGAGACAGGGTCTCTTGTTATTGCAAATGAACTGTCAGACTGTAAATAAATATCAGACTAGCTGGCCTGTGAGCTTCTGAGTCTACTGGCTCCTTCTCCCTTGTAGGCACTGGCATGCATTAAGGTTCACAGATGTGTACGCCATTTTGTATCAGGTGACACGGGTCCTGGGGAATTGAACCCTGGCCGGCAGGCTTTGCAAGCATCTTTAATCACCATGGGACATCTTGCAGCTGTTTACATAGCAGGAATATCCAGTCCCATTTAGGAAAGTTCCAGGCACACCGTTTCCTGTCTCTAGATATGCAGCCAAGGGTCTGAACACTCTTCCCTCATATAGAGTGAACACTGCTGGTCAGGAGAAAGGCCCCTTGGAAACTCATACAAGCTGAGTGGCACTGGCTATAGCAGGGCGTCTTGTGTGAGCACTGTGTAGGACCAGGGTGGCCCCTCCTGGTCACCTTCAAGTCCAGCGACCCTTCTTCTCTGAGCCTGTGTGTCTGGCTGGATCTGCTCCGAAGCTGGGGGCTGCTGTCGCTTGTGTGCTCCTCTGCAGGGCCAGGAGCTCCTTTGGGGAATCCAACCACCCTCAGGCCTGCCAGCTTCTGACTTGGCCCCAGCTATGGACACCTCTGGGCCAGGCTCTGGCTCGCCTGGTGGACAGGGCCTCTGGCTTGGGCCTTAGGGATGCTATGGCACAGGCTGCTGGCTGGGGTTTCCTCTGCAGTCCAAGGTGACCCCTCATCCTCAGGGCCCAGGCCAGGAGCGGGAGCTAGCTTTGCATACACAGAGCTTTGAAGCAAAAGACTTGAGGAGGCATGATGGAGGCACCCCCACCCTCCACACATCCTGTCCATTTCTCTCCTCACAGACTTTGCCTTCTGTTGGCTCTGTCATGCTAGGATGTGGTGTGACCTAAAGTGTTGGAGAGTGGCATTGTACACACATGCACATGTGTGTGATCTGGTGTGGACGCTTGTATAGTGGTCACTGGCTTCTATGTGCATTGGCTACTGCATCATGTATGTTTTCAAAAATATGTATTTTTATTTATCTGCAAGGAGAGAGATAGAGAGATAGATAGATAGATAGATAGAGAGAGAGAGGGAGAATGAGCAGGCCAGGGCCTCCTGCCACTTCAAACGAACTCCAGAAGCATGAGCCATTGTGAATCTGGCTTTATGTGCATCTGGGGAATCAAACCCAGGCTGTCAGGCATTGCAAGCAAACACTTTAACCACTGAGCAATTTCTCCAGCCCAGAGTGAATTTTTTTGTTGTTGTTTGTGCGTTTTTCAAGGTAGGATCTCTCTCTAGTCCAGGCTGACCTGGAATTCACTCTGTAGTCTCAGGGTGGCCTCAAACTCACAGTGCTGATATCAAAGGTATGTGTCACCATGCCCAGCCAATTCAACCAATCTTGGATCAAACACGTTCAGAAAGAAAACCCTGTATTGGCACTGCATACACTCAGACTAGATCTTGTTATTGTCGTCAAAACTACACAGCGTAAGCACTGTGGTCGGAGCATTTGCGTTGTTAGGTGTTACCTGCAATGTAAGAGCATACAGGTGGGTGTGCGCAGGTTTGATGCAAAACACTATGCCATTTTACAGGAGGTCTGAGAATCTGGGTTTTGTGTCTGTGGGAACCTGGAACCCATCTCTGTCTTCCGAGGAATGACCTCATGTAAAGAGTGCTTGAGTATATAGTCAACACAGCCTGGTAAGGGCAAAGGTGGTCAGACGGCCATTGGAGGCAACCAACAGATGGAAGATGTGGCTGGAAGATCTTTCCAGCCAGCTGAGCAGGTGACAGGCCTCTTCTGTAGGGTGGCACGAGGGCAGAAGCATGCCGATGTCTGGGCACCTTCTGAAGTTTTGCCAGAGTAGCTGTCTGCATTGGCTTCAGCAAGATTGGGATGCAAATCAAAAGCAAAACCAAGCAGAGGTGCAGAAATGACAGTCCTTGTCCACTGAGCCTGCAAAGGTCTCAGCCCTTGAGAGGCTGAACCGGGAGGAGCAAAAGTTCAAGGCCAGACTGGGCTACGTAGCCAGTCTGAGACCAGCCTCAGCTACATAGTGAGTGTTAGTGTCTCCGTGTGTGTGTGTGTGTGTGTGTGTGTGTGTGTGTGTGTGTGTGTGTGTGAGAGAGAGAGAGAGAGAGAGAGAGAGAGAGAGAGAGAGAGAGAGAGAGAGAGAGAGAGATTTCACAGGCCATAAATGAGTTATAAAGAACGTAAGTAGTATTTTGGCATTTGAGAGGAATTTCTGCTCCAAGGAAACAGCCAATCCAGGAAGGAAAGGACCCCAAAGCTGATCCTGCAGGTCGTCCTTAAAGATTAGTTCCTTATAGAGCCCTCCCTTGAGAGGAGCAGAGCTTGGGCCCTTAGTCCACGTGATGGTCAGCAGCCTCTCTGTATATTATTTTTTAAAAAATATTTTTATTTAGAGAGAAAGAAAAAGAAAGTATGAGCACCCAGGGCCTCCTGTCACTGCAAATGAACTCCAGAGACATGTACTACTTTGTGCATTTGGCTTTACATGGGTGCTGGGGAATCAAACCCAGGCCATTAGGCTTTGCAAGCAAGTGCCTTCACTGCTGAACCATCTCTCCAGACCCTGCTCTATGCTTTCTGTTCAGGGGCCCAGGTGCATGAAGGGAAATTTAAGCATAGGTGTGTGTGTGTGTGTGTGTGTGTGTGTGTGTGTGTGTGTGTGTGTGTGTGTGACTATCTCAAGTGTGACAAGTTGGGGGGAAGGTTGACCCTCTTCTCCCAATAGGCACAGCACCACCCAAAATATCCCCAGTGCCTGTCCCCCAAACATGAAAGACAGGGCATCTCCTCCCCAAAGATAGAACCACCCCCAACAAGCTGAGAATCAGAATGCTAAATCTCACCTCCCTGTGACCACCAGCTTCCGCTGTCCCCACGGTCAGGATGCACTCCCACATGGGGCTCACACTCTCTCCCCAGCCTGCCTCAGCCATCAGGATGCCCCTCTGCTCATCAACACAGGACACGTGCATGTCCCCACACTCTGGCACCATTCTGAAGTTTAATGTGGAATTTACTTAGACGTATGCATTGCATCAAGCTGTGAGGCAAATCTGTGGAACAAGCCCAGCATCCTTGGTCTCTACTTGGAGCTCATCAGAAACTCTACCCAAGAAAAGTACAGACCAGTTTCTGTATAAGAATATATTATTTAAAAGACAGTTTAAAAATAAAAAAAATCTGTACAGCATCATGAATTCCTGTTTTGTCGCTGCTGTTTTTGTATCAGTCAACAAAACGATCCTTAGAAAACATGGTCTGGTGGCAGCCGGTGTGGGTGCCCGGATCGCCCGTGTGTGGAGGGTCCCGCGATGCTCCGTCAGCCCCATCTGAGCAGCCACAGCTCTGCTGCTCTCTCAGGCACTGTCTCTTGAAAACAAGAAGGATGGCCGGTTTGTTTCTGTGGGACAGCAGTGCAACCCACAGACACAGATGACGATACATGTGACAGAAAAGCTGGGGGGGGCTAGCTGGGGAGAGGGGTGTAAATGAGAATCAAGTAGAAGACATGAAAATGCCTTGCTGACCGATTTAACACAGCTGGCCATCCACAAGGCATAAACGTAGGAAGGGTACACTCAGGACAGAAGAAAGGGCTTAATAGGAGTGGGAGGGGTGAGAGAGGGCAATATATTATATGCTGTATAAAACTGTCAAAAATAAAATTTTAAAAAAGAAATAAAACAAAAAGTGAGGTTGTCAGTCACACAATCGAATACAAGTAGACTTCAGACAACACCAGTCTCTCATTTCCAAGAATATGACCTGGCTTAGATTTTAAATGCCACCATTTCCTGGTATGGCCCAGTGTTCTGCTCACTTAATTGGTAAAACCAGGATAATGGCATGATGACCCATGGCTCAGAGAGGAGGACTCTGAGGTTCACAGAGCTGGGGACACAAGGCTGTTGCTTGCAAAGCTTGGACTCAAGGGAATGGTGGAGGCTGCTCCCCCTCCAGCCCCTTCATCAAGCAAGGTGCCCTGGGAACCTGATAGACACGTGACAGACAGACAGACAGACACGTGGTGAGACCTTAGAAGAAGCTGGTCACATGGCTGCACTTGTCTCCCCAGCACTGAGTGAAGGGCTGTCTCCGTAGGTGTGGAGGGACTTGTTTGCATCTTTTGAGAACTGTTAGGTGCTTAATTGCACTTCACAAAATTGTCTAAAGAGTGGCTCACATCTTAGTAATCGATTTTTTTTCTATTAACTGAAGCATGAACTCCTTTCAGAGCCCAACTCTAATTAGCATATGTATGGGGTTAAAGTTTTTCTTTAAAAGCAGCCTGCATGCTGTGGTTTACACCTGGCTTGTGCCCAGGGTAATCATCCCTGTGAGGTCTGAATGTATCTGACCACGTGTTTAGAGGGGATGGCCTGTGTAGGGGAGATGGTTAAAGACACTCACTTGCTTGCAAAGCCTGTCAATTCCCCAGTACCCACATAAAGCCAGACACAATGCAAAGCTCCTATTTTCAAGAGACCTTGTTTCAGAAGGTGGAGCCCAGAGGCCTCAAGGTTTTCGACTGACTTCCACCTGTGTGCCCATCTCCCCACATGCAAGTAGGTAAAAGATACACTAGGGAGTTGTTGGTCAGGGAGGTCCCTGAGGCCTCCAAAATCTTACAGGCCATTGCCAAGGCTCTTGGTTGCCGACCAGAACTGGATGGTGAGACCCCTATTGCTGAAGATGCTTGGGCTGCAGGTCGCTGAGAAATCAAGCTGGAGCTGAGCTGGAAACCTCCTCCCCGTCGACTAGCTGTCAGAAAGAGCTATACATCCAGCAGCCTCTCAGGAGAGAAGTCACCAGTGGTGTTAATCAGCAGAGGACCCTGTAAGCACTGGCCAACCAGGCCAACTGTGCCAACTGGTGCTACGGTGGCATGTCTATTATGAAGGAAACAAATGCTCTCTAAATGGAGGTCCGCTCCAAGGGAGGGAACTCCTGCCTGGTACTGAAAACCCAGTCAAAAGCCCTAGGGAGTAACCACTACTGTTATCTGGCTAAATGGATATAGTATGCCCACCAACTGGCTCTAAACACTTATGTCTCTGCCCATACATTAATGTTACTCTCACTTTTTGTTAGAGAAGCTTCTCTTCAGATGGCCGTGACCACTTGGTGACAGCGGAGTGTTCAGCACTGAGTGAGACATCTCTATTACACCCTCCAAGGCTCAGAGTCCTTTGTGGAAGAGGTGGTGGAAAGATTGTAAGAGCCAAAGGACGGGTAGGACTGCTTGCAATGCTCTCGTCCAAACACAAAGTGGCCTTGATATTCATGACCTCAGAGTGCCTGACGCTACCTACACAAGACCTTCATAATAGGAGGGAAAATGATGACATCAAAATAGGAGAGAATAATTGGAAAGAAGAGGCATTCAATGGAGGGTAAATTGGGGAGTGGGAAATGAGGGTGCTGAGAGGGAATTATCAGGTTTATTGTCTACACTTAAGGATGTTGTCAATAAAGTTAAAAAAACATACACCAGGTATGCCTGAATTTCTGCTGGCTTTATAAGAGGGAGGGGAGATCTCTCTCTCTCTCTCTCTCTCTCTCTCTCTCTCACACACACACACACACACACACACACACACACACACACACACTGCCCTTCCCACTTTAGTAAATTACCATTTGCATCCGGACATCACTCGGGAGGACCATGACCTTCACTTGTTTTTGTGTCTCTGCTCTTCTCTGTGGATTTTTCCGTGTCCCCAGATGTCGAATTCTCAGCCTTTTTCTGTAACTAGGACAGAGAGCAGAACAGGTCAGCCAGGCTCCAGGCTGCTTGTCTCCCAGGAGGCTCGAGATGCTCACATGTGTAACCCCTGCACCAGGACAGGCATAGACAGCTTGAGTGTGTGTGACCTGTGGCATCACCTTGGGCAACCATGTCCAGCTTGGGCTGGCCACAGTCCCTCAGCTATAGGGACTGGGGGTAGGGACTGAGTTCTCAGCTCATCAGCCCCTTCACCTCTTGTGTGTGCCTCCCATTTTAGGGACAGAGTACATGCTGGTGTCCCCACTGGGCAGTAGGGGGTAGAACTTGAAGACTTGAGTCCCTCAGGAGGCTTACAATGGCCTCAGTGGTGGAGACCCCGTGAGCTTTCCCGTCAGGGTTGGTTGGGGTGCCCTCATTTGCATTTTTTGCTCTGTAAAGTTTGCTCTTGGCCCGTTATCCAGCTTCAGAGCTGCCCCGTGACTTCCTGGCATAAGCGTCCCGCCTGGGAGGCCAGGATTGCTGTCCGCATTCTCAGGCATCTGTAAGCATTTGTCATGGTTTGATCCAGGTGTCCTCCACATACAAATGAATGTGTTCTCAATGATCGATCCTCAGCTAATGGCAGTTCGGGAATTACAACCTCGCTAGAGCTGTGTTGTTGGGGGCAGGCTTATGGGGGTTATAAGCCAGCTTCCCCTTGCCAGTATTTGGCACACCTTCCTGCCGCTGTTTCCAGTGCTGTGGCAGAGGTGATGTCCACCCCACTGCTCATGCCATCATTTTCCCTGCCAGGATGAAATCTCCCCTCGAGTCCGTAAGTCTAATAAACCCATTCCTCCACAAGCCGCTTTTGCTTAGGTTCTTTCTGCGCAGCAGCTAGGAAGTTGACCGCAGCAGCATTTACTAAGCACCTGCCATTGTATAGAGAAGGGAGTGTATGGCATGCCATGTGGTAGCTGAGGTCCTCTGGACAAGATGGGCACTGAGGAATGTCCCAAGGGGGCATTTCAGAAGTGGGCTGGGGGCACAGTGGGCAAGGTCAGTTCTGGAGAGAGTGAGGACAGGGGTGAGAGTTCGAGGACCTCTGAGCTGGAGAGTAGCTGCATTAGGCAATCACGTCATGTGGGCAGAGGTTCCTACGTGGACATGTGTATACGTGATCTCTGCCATGGCTCTCTGTGGAAGGACTGTAGTGGGTTTCACCTGGGACCTGGACCCTCTCCTGAGTTCCAGCACCAACCCCATAGCACCCCAAAACCCCTCCACCTCCCAGGTCAAGAGAGGAGTCAGGTGTGTGTGCTCTGCACCTGAGTAGGTACTTGGGAGTTTGATTCTTTCCACGAAGCCCTCAAGGAACAGGGAGTCAAGAGGAGACAAGGAGAGGGTCCTGATAGCTCAGTGCTGGATTCTACCAGGCCCGCAGACTCCAAGAAGTACACCAGAGTGCAGGGACAGCCTAGGCCTTGCCTCCCTGAGCCAGGCTTCAAGGAAAAGGGGACCGAATGCCCACTCAAGTCCTGGATTCCCCTGCCCTTTACCTCTTTCATGGCATCATCTAGCTGCTTCAGCTCCTCGTAGCGCTCTCTGGACTCCCAGAGGGGCCGTAGCATGGTCTCCTCCATCACAGGGAAAAGCTAGAAGCAGAGGGCCCAAGCATCAGTCTACTACTCTTAGGCAGTAAAGAATGCTGGAGAGAGCTGCCAGGCCCCTAGGGTACCTCTTAATCCCAGGGGGTTCCTTCTCCTTTGCCCTCAAGTGATTCAGGGTCAGGGCCTTCAGGGAAACCCAAGGTAATAGAGTGTGAACTCTTGGTCAGTCCTGCCCTGGAGGCCCAGGCAGGCCCTGTCCACCTTTCCCATTTCCAATGTGGTTCCTCACAGGACCATGAAAATCCCCCTCCCTTCCCCATACCCATACCCCAGGGGACAAGGGTGGCCGTGGCTCTAGGTCTTATGCAAGGGACAGGGCTGACAAGATTCCTAGTGGTGGTCCTGGGAATGGAATGGGAAGGGGTCAGTGGTTCTGAGACTCTCTGGGAAGGATGGGCAGGAGGTGGGTTGGGCTAAGTGGAACATCAAGATGAGTTTGTCTGGAACCTGGGAGGACCAGAAGTGGATGGCCACAGGCAGCTCTTGGGTTCTGGATGGCCTGGATGGGAAGGTGAGGGGTGGGACCAAAGCTGCTGATCTGGGTGGGGAGAGGGGGACCTGGACTCGAGGGGTTCCCCAGCCTGAGGGCATCAGTTCCAGCTGTTCCTTCAGTGTGAGGCCTGGGAGGCCAGGAGAGCAAACAGCTGGTACAGCTGACAGAGATGGGCTGGAGCAGAGTGGGCACCAAAGGCCCAGCAGGCAGGCAGGGAACTGGGTACAGAGCACTGGAAGGAGTTGCTCGGGACATAGTGGGGAGAGAATTACTTCGGGCAGCTGTCACCATGACAGAGTTGAAGTCAACTTTCTCATTGCTACACAGGAAGAACCCAACCAAAGCTGCCTGTGGAGGAACGGGTTCACCTTGGCCTATAGCCTCGAGGGGAGGCTTCATGGTGGCAGGGAAAACGACAGCATGACCAGAGGGCGGGCATCACCTCCACCACAGCACTGCAAACAGCAGCAGGAAGGTGTGCTAAACACTGGCAAGGGGAAGCTGGCTTAGAACCCCCATAAGACTGCCCCCAACAACACAGCTCCAGCGAGGTTCTATTATTCAAACTA
>PVHP010009282.1:30985-50881 GCA_004024765.1 Zapus hudsonius
GTGTGTGTGTGTGTGTGTGTGTGTGTGTGTGTGTGTGTGTGTGTGTGTGTGTGTGTGTGTGTGTGTGTGTGTGGCATGCTGTATTGTCAGCGTGTGGTGACAGACACCCACCTTAGTCACTGTTTCAAACATCGGAATCAGAACAAACTTGATGAACCCAATTTGGGCTGTTGCTTTGGTCACTTTGTCTCGGTCCATGAACGGGGCCACAGGAAGGCCTTCGGACTTCTCACGGTCACTCTGCAGGGAATGCAGCAGACAGTGACATTAAAGACACAAAGCCTCTGGAATCTGGGGTGCACGGGATAACCTTGTTTTAGAGGGAGAAGATAAGAGCTGCCCTCCTCGCATGCCGGAGCGCTGTGAGGGTCAGCACAAGAAGGTGTGCCAGTGGGGTGTATGAGCCCCACGGAAACCATCTGAGGGGCATGCAGCCTCCCTGAAGCGCTCACACAGAACTTAGTAGCTATTGTCCCCAGGACTTTATGTTCCCATCTCTTGTGACTATCCTGCTCAGCCTCACCCCTCTCTGGAGCTCCCTCCTTCTCCATGGGTGGCAGTTTATGACATTAGCTTCTCTGGGTGGCCATGGGCTTTCACATCTAGGTCAGAGCCTACATTGTTTCTGCTGTGTGCCAGCTAGAGGGAGGAGGGGTGTTCTGGAGGTGTGAGCTGAACATGACCGTCGCACTGCTGCTTTTTCCATCACAGCCCTGTCCACGGGGCTGGGGGAGCGCTCAAAGCTTCATGGCCGTGAGTCTTACCTGCATAAAATATTCTTCCAATAAGCAGTCCACCCACGGTTCTGCCACTTCCATGGGACGGACCTCATTGGAGATATCACAGCATTTAATCAAAATCATCTTTAGCTGAAAGGAGAGATTGTAACATTCAGACAATGGGAGACACAGCATGGCCACCTCTGCTGTGTAGGTCGGACTGGATTTGCTGGCACAGGTGGGAAGAGGAACTGGTGATGGGGACATGGGGACACTGGGCCACGGTGACAGAGCTTTTCCACTTCTGCAGCACTTCCTCCCTTCCTTCCACACTGTGCTCTGCGCTGGGCCACCCAACCATCTATTTGGCTCTCACCCTCCTCCTGGGAGAGTAGGGACCCCATTGCAAAGCATCAGACTCATAGACATTGTGTGATGCCAGTTGTAAACAGGTTTACAAAGTTTTCTCTTTTAAACGTTTTTATTGACAACTTCCATATATATATAAACAATGTACCATTATCATTATTCTCTCCCACACCCTCCCTTTTTCCTCTTTCAACCCCTCCTACATCTCTTCTTGCTTCGATTTGGATGTTGTCATCCCCCTCCTATTATGCAGGCCTTGTGTAGGGAGCACCAGCCACTGTGAGGTCATGAATGTCAAGGCTACTTTGTGGAGAATTTTTTGGTTCTGCTCTTGAACTCCTGATCCTCCTGCCTCCACCTCCCAAATGCTGGGATGACAGGTAACTACCATCTTGGCTCTCAAAAAGGCCTGGTGGTTCAGGCTTGTAATTCCAGCTCCTTGAGAGGTTGAGGCAGGAGGATTGCAAGTTCAAGGTCTGCCTAGGCTACACTGAGTTCAAGGCCTGCTGGGCAACCTAGTGAGACCCTATCTCACTTGCTTAGCACTCATAAGCCCCCAGGTTCCATCCTCAGAATCTTTAAAAATAAAATAAATATAATTCTGTAACTGTGGGAGGTAGAGGAAATATAGAGAGGAAATATAAATTATTAGGCAGCAATGGTTAAGACAAGATGCTGATGAGACCCATTGAGCAATAAGTGGTGTCCTTAGAAAGTACAGAGTAAACCCCATCCAGAAGCACATGGTGCTATCCTTGGAACCCCATGCCCAGGACACTGGGGGTATCTCAGCCTTAACCTGCCGATTAAAGGGGGTTCATCAGACAGAATCCTCATTCCAGCATTAGAAAATTCTAGAAACATGCAAAAGGGCCATGGCTCTTCTCCTTAACCCAGAGCTTTCTCATGTCAGACTGTGTCTATACCTGAGGTCCCCTGCCTGCGGGCATCCCTTCTGCTAGAATCCTAGTCTTCAAGGTCCGGCTTGGGTCTCCTCCCTCCAAGCCTTCCTTCAGTCCAGAAGTGTCCACAGTGCCATTCTGTGCCCACTGCTTCCTCTAGGGGGTGCTGTCTCCCAAGACTGTCCTGGTAGGAAGGCCATTTTTCCCTGAGCCCTGCTAGAGGCCACCAAGCAAGCTTGAGGAGGGTCAGGTCAGCCCAAGAATTCAGCTGGTGTGCTTACCGTAACCTAGCCACACAATCACCACGGCCTGGTTTTGGAGCTGGCCTCTGCACCCTGCCTCACAGACACAAACATTACCTGGGCCAGCCATCTTCCTGGATGGAGAAGGGCTGCCTTCCAGGCTGGGAAGCTAAGCAGGCAGAGGACTGCATCTGAGGCTCGTGGCCTTGAGCCATGCACCCAGCTCTACCTATGTTGTTGGCTTCTCCAAGTGGGAAGGGGAACACAGCCTGCCTACCCACAGTTCTCATGTCTGCACAGCAGGGCAGACCGACCTTTCCACCCCAGCTGGGCCTTCAAGGACTATGTGGGTGCTTGCTACTTAGCCCTGTTTCCGGTTCCTGGGCAGAGATCCAGGCCCTTCTTTTTGGCTCTGTGAGAAGCTGGCTCCAGAGGCTGTTACAAGGCTCTGCTGGATGACTTCACGGGGAGCTTCCCCAGACCACACAGTGCTTGGCCACGCACTGTGGTCTCTGCAAGGGCTGACTTAGGGTGGCTTTGTGCTTCCCTCATGCTGCATTCTCAGCACTTCCATTTCCCTGGCCCAGGTGCCTCCTGGGAGCTTGACTCTGGACTTCCCCTCTCAGTCCTTCCCCTTCCTCCCACAGCCATTGAGGGGCTTGAAAGGAAGGCAAGTGTGGTGTGGCCACCTCTGCATCCTTGGGTGGCATTCTCTCTGCACAGTGGCAGCGGGTGGGCTGAGGATGCTGCTGCTTTTGGTTCGACCCGTGGTCCTAACTGCCCTCTGTCACACCGTCAGCTTGCAGCCTTCAAGCTGGCTTTCCTCACAGCATGTACCAAAGAGCCATGCGCCCAGCTCTACCTTGGCTTCTCCAACCCCTGCGGGTACAGCCTGCTCGCTTTCCTCACCCATCTCCCATCATCCTCCTTGCCCTTCTCCAGACCCTAGTGGAGCTTGCCAAAGATCTCACGAGGCTGTACAGTAGTCCCTCTTGTCCTTGGTTTTGCTTTCTGTGCTGTCAGTTACTTCTTGTCAACAGTGGCCTGAAACGAACTAGTTTGAAGCCACATGTATTCCAAGCAGCACAGTGACACCTGGTGCCGCCCTGCTTCATCCCACCCAGAATGTGAGCCTTCTTTTTGTCCTGGGTCCACACTGGACTGGACTCAGCAATCCTCTTAGGTGTCAGAAACGCCATCACAGGGCTTGTGATCAAGTGAGCCTTATCACCCCAAGCACAGGCATACAGCAAACTGTTATCATGCATCATTAATTTCTGTTGTGAGGTTCTTCTGTCATAAATTTACAAATTAAACTTTATCATAGGAAGGGATGAAAAGGAAAAAAGATCAGTATATGCAGAGCTTATGCTCCCCATGGTTTCAGATGCCAGTGTGGGTCTTGGGAGGTATCTCCCCCTCCAGGACAAGGTAGACAGGGGTGCTCTTGGAGGTCATGGCTTGGGAAAGACACACCCTCCCACTATTAAGGGCCTTTCTTCCTCTGCATGTCTATGGGCTCAGTGGATGTCAACCTTCTAGATCAACAGCCCCAAAGGCTCAGCATCCTGAGATGGACAGCTACAAGTTCAGCCAGATTCAAGAGGGGTGTCCCCACCAGTCTGCTTCTCTGGCAGTGCAGCTCCATAGTACTTATTTCAAGCTGAAAAATTAGCTTTAGAGACGGCCAGAGCATAGATGTATGTAACACTGAAATATGACACAGCATCATTCCCCTTCTCTGAACCCTGGGAAGGGGACTGTCCCTGCTAATTAAAAACTAATTATTAATTAATTTTCAAGACAAGATTTTACACTGTAGCCCAAGTTGCCTGGAACTCACTAATGCAGCCCAGGCAGGTCTTGAACTAGCTGCAATCCTCCTGCCCATCTCCTAAGTGCTGGGGATTATAGCATGAACCATTGTATTTGGCTGTCATTTTGTTCTTTTATAAAAAATTATTTATTTGTGTATATGCACCAGAGTCTCTTGCTATTGCAAACAAATGCTTATCCAGCTTTATTTGGGTGCCTTGGGTACTGAACCTGGACTGGCAGGCTTTGAAAGCAAGCACCTTTAACTGCTGAGCCATCTCCTCAGGCCCCTTGTTTAGTTCTTTATCAAGTTCAGATGCTGGGCAAATGCAGGCCATTGTGGATGAGAGAACCCACCACTAGGCCACGGGGAGCTGCTCTTTCAGATGTGGCCCTCCCTAAGTCTGCCTTGGGGGCATTGTGATTTCCAAAGCCAAGACTAGATACTTGGGCTTCTGGGTTTCCAGTCTGAGCTGAGGTTCAGCTTCCCAAAGAGGCCAAACAAAACGACCTACCAGGGTCATGTGCTCCTCGTTGCTGTAGTCAAAATTCTCCATTTTTTCTTTGAAAGAATCCATGATTTCAGCATGTCTTGCCATGTCAGTGGCCAAGATCAATGTGATCATCCCCTGATGGCGAGAGGACATAGTGTTACTGCGGGACAGGACCTCAGTATGCACTCTGTATGCCCCTGCTGAGAACTGAGCCTTGGGTGACCACCACCCCAGGCTGGCAGACCACAGGCTGACAGATTAATAGGCAGATCACTGCGTTCCCTTGTTAAACCTAGCAGATTTCAGCTAAGGGGAGAAGTGTCTCCTAGACTTAGCAGTTAAGATATATGGTTTATTCCTTCCAAATCTTGTTGGTGGACAGCAATAACTGAGTATCTTTTTCTATGATCTAAGCTACCTGTGTACACATTGTTTGGAATTTATCAAAGTCAGAATTCACTTAATAACATTCCTGCTAGTTTGTAAATGTGGACACAATAGTTTTTGTTTTTTTTTTTTTTTTTTTTGGTTTTTCGAGGTAGGGTCTCACTCTAGTCCAGGCTGACCTGGAATTCACTCTGTAGTCTTAGGGTGGCCTTGAACTCACGGCAATCCTTCTACCTCTGCCTCCCGAGTGCTGGGATTAAAGGTGTGCGCTACCACACCCAGTGACACAGTAGTTTTTGAAATACAAATGCTTCATTACTGCTATGGTTTGAATATAATTGGCCCCTTCAAAGCCCATGTTTAAAAAAATCTGGTCTTTCATGTGACTGTGCAGAGAGCCAGTGGGATCCTTAAGGAGTGTTTGGGTCCTGACCTCATGAAGAGGTGTCATTCTCTCACAGCATGGGGTTAATTCTCCAGGGAGGGAATTCTCTCTCTCTCTCTCTCTCTCTCTCTCTCTCTCTCTCTCTCTCTCTCTCTCTCACCTTCTGCCATGCCATAATGATGCATGAGGCCCTCGCCAGCCTCCAGAATCATAAGCAAAAATAAAGATCTTCTGTTTATAAACGACCAGCTATGATATAGCAACTGAAATGGACTAAGACAATGACTTTATCTTGGGAAAAGTAGCACAGTCCAAAACCATAACCTTCCATCCTCCTTTCATTTCCCTACCCACCCATTCATGCATCCACACATGCAGCCATGACCAGCCACCCACTTCTCCTTCCTTCCTTCCTCCCTCCCTCCCTTCCTTCCTTCATCATCCATCCACGCATCCACCATGCATCCATAACCAGCCACCGACTTCTCCTTCCTCCTTCCCTCTCTCCCTCCCTCCCTTCCTCCCTCCCTCCCTTCCTCTCTTCTTCCTTCCTTTCTTCCTTCCTTCCGTCATCATCCATTTCATCCATCCATCCTTCCATCCCACCAACATTTAAAGTATCTCAGTCCAGGTATAGTTATCTACTTTTCCAACAAAATAAAACTCTCAGTATCAAATACAAAGTCCAAGTCAGCCAACATAAAGAATCTCAAATGTCTATTTTTGGGAGGAGGGGTGATTGGTTACATTTTGAATTATGTACTTTTCTGCAAGGTGCCTGTGGTGGTTTGAATGAGAAATGTCCCCCATAGCCTCATGTGTTTGTAATTAAGCTTCTTCTTGATCCCCAGCTGATGGAGCCTTTGGAAGGTGGAGTCTTGCTGGAGGAGGTGTGTCACTGGGGGTGGGCCTTGGAATGTTATAATCCAGCCTCCCTTGCCAGTACTAGTGAGCTCACTCTTGCTGCTTCCTCCCAGGTGATGTGACAGGGCTCACCTCAAAGGGAGGAGTCACGTCATATTAGTGGCTGTGACTATAGGTACCTGGGACACCAAGGACTCATGGCAAGGACCTTTTTTTTTGTGCACTACACTCTGGACCCTGGAGGAGGCAGGAGGGTTGGTTTGAAGGTCCCTGGTGGTCATTGCTATGACCAGGGCCCCAGCTCCTCATGAGTAGTGATCTGCTCTGTCCCCACAAAGCTCCATGGCAGTCAGAGGAGCCTGTCCCCGCACCTGTCGGATCTGCCTGAAGCCATCGGACGACACGCTGGAGAAGATGTTGCACTCGGGCTGTGCCAGGATCTGGAAGGCCACGGCACAGTGGTGGTTCTCCAGCGGGGAGATGTCATTGTAGCGCACTGCCAGTTCTGTGCGGGCGTTGATCTGGTACCTGGGGTTGTGGAGAGCAGGAGGCTCAGACACCCTGCACCTGGCACATGCATGCCGAATTACGCATGGGGCCTGCGGAGGGTGGGTGGAAATGCCACTCAGCTGGTGCCAGGCACTTTCACCAGGCGCTCACTTCTGCTAGATCCCTAATGCTTGGGCCCCTGCAAATAGCTGCCCCATGCTTTTAGGTTCCACCTGTGACTTCGGCCCTCTCCCTTGGATGGTGTCTTGAAGGCATCAGGGTTTATGCAAAGGCAGAGGTTTGGGAAAAGAAGCAGGCACCCTCATATCTGTCATCTACCTAGCCTCCTTCCTATTATCTATCTATCTATCTATCTATCTATCTATCTATCTATCTATCTATCTATCTATCTATCTATCTATCTATCTATCTATCTATCTATCTATTTAATCTACCTACCTATCTATCTACCTATCTACCTATCTATCTATCATCTATCTATCTATCTATCTATCTATCTATCATCTATCTATCTATCTATCTATCTATCTATCTATCTATCTATCTATCTATCTATCTATCTATCCTATCTATCTATCTATCATCTATCTATCTTATCTATCATCTATCTAATCTATCTATCATCTATCTAATCTATCATCTATCTATCTATCTATCTATCTATCTATCTATCTATCTATCTATCTATCTATCTATCATCTATCTATCTTTTCTTTAGCCTAGGCTGACCTTGAACTCACTGTATAGCCCAGGTTGGCCTCACAGCCATCCTCCTACCTTAGCCTCTTAAGTCATGGAGTATACAACATTCGCCACGTGCGTGGATTCTTTTTTTTTAAACAGCATCTCATTTTGTAGCCCTAGCTGGCCTGGAACTCTTGATCCTCCTGCCTCAGCCTCCTGAGTGCTGAGATGTACACCACTGTGTCATGGAATCCATGCTGAGGTGAAGGCAGCTGTGGTGACTATGAAATGTGCAGAAAGGGAACAGGTGGGTGCTAGAGACTGTCCCTGAGGAGTGCCCATGGCCATATCTGGGGCCTGCTCTGTCCGACATTGTGATGTGGCTCTCAGACCCACCGGAGGTCATCCCAGACATACAGATGCATTAGAAAGGACTGTGTCCACGTGGGTGGACTCGGTTCTGTGGCATAGCATTCTGCCCAACAGAGGCAAGAGGGGCTCATGTCCCCAGAGCTGGATCTGTCCTCATGTCTACTCTCCCCCTCCTCCTGCTCACTGTGGCCCTGGCCCCTATGGAAGCAGGCTGGGAGGCAAGTGCAGAGAGCTGTATGGAGCTGCTGTCCCCGTCCTGGGGGAGAGGAGAGGTTGGTGCTGGTATGAAAGCTAACATAAGAGGTGTAGCTGCCTAAGGTTTCTTCTCAGGGGAGTCTGGATAAAGTCTGAAGGCCGACAGCTACATCCTGCAGGGCTGGGGACCTGGGTTGTCAGCTCTACCTGCAAGCTGTCTGAGGTGGAGCTGACAGTTCTCAGCAGAAGGATACTTTTCAAACAGGAAGAGGAAGAAGCCCATACATACGTGTTGTTGTATCCCGGATGATCCAGGTCATGGCAGATGGCTGCAGTTATCAAGACCAAGATGTCCATTTGGGAAAACTTCTCCTGGATTGGGTCATAATCAGGCGCCTGCCCTCCTCACAGGAGGGTGGGAGGGGGAGGGGACAGGCTGGGAGGCAGTGATGGGAAGGACACAACCCCTGTGGCTATTACAAACCCCCCAGACTGGGGAGAGGAAAGACTGTTCACCCAGGGAGGACAGGGATGGAGACAGGGGCCTGGAGGACCCACCTGGAGGTCACAGAGCCAGACCATGCTGTACATCATCTGTGTCACACAGAAGCAGTGCCGGAAGTTGTGGAAGGGGTTGTTCCTGTAGTTGTCATGCACGCAGAGCTGCGGGGAGGAGAGGCTGAGTGCCCCATGTCTGCCACTGACCCCTAAGGCTCGCAGGGCTTTGGATACTGATTTCTAGACCCACATCCCACCCCGAGGCGGAGGGTGCTCCTGAATTAGGATGGCCAGGAAGCCAGAGAACATCCTATGGCAAAGCCACAGCACCTAAGGGCAGGGACTGAGATGTCCCCTGAGGTGTGTCTGCTCAGATACATTGGGACAAGAAGTTGGGAGTGGGCAAGGGACATTCCTTGAGGGGCTTCGGGTCTCCACTTCCATGGAATAGCTGACAGGCTCTTAGTCCTCCGTTCTTAGAAAGGTGCTATTTCCTTAATTCCCTCAGCCATATAAACCCTACGTGCTAAACACCCACACCATGCACACGACCCCCATACTAACTCGACTCCACTCTTCCACAGTTCCAAAAACACTCGCACACACATTGTAACAGATATATCCATACAGACATCTAAATACTCATGTACACAACCCACACATACTCACAACCTCCTACTCACCCCCTCCCGTTCTCCACACACTCACAGTCCCCTTACTCAAACACTCCCACGAATGCCACCTGCTGCTGCCGGAGCACACGCTGCCTCGTGGGTCCCTCTGTGATCTGTACTACTTACTCTTTTGCTCCTCTGCACAGGATGGGAGGGCAGATGGAAGCAGCACCTCTCTCTGCAGGAAGCCCACTGCCATCAGGAATGAGAGCAGTCCACTCCAATGAGGGGATTAGCGAGACAAAACAAGGGCTTGGCACTTACCAGCCACCTCCGGAGCGTGATGGGATTGATGCTGAAGTCTCGGACCAGGCCAAGGTCATGGTACATGTGCTCTAGACAGCTTAGCATCTGTGGGCATAGGAATGGGCAGTCACAGCGGGAGCAGGGAGGCCAGCTGTCCCCTCTCTCCCCAGCACTGTTCTAGGAACTGCCACCAGAGTGATCCAGGGAAGGATTGCTCAGCCTCTGAGTAGGACAGAGGCAGCTGAACACCTTCCAGGACCACCCAGATAGGGAGTGCACACACAAGCCAGCAGGTCTCTTGGGATTGAAGCAGCTGACTCAGAAGCCCATGAGAATTCCAGGCAAGAAAGAATGCTAATAAGGGTGCCTCTACTTCCAAATGAACACACCAAAATGATCTCATTGATTTTTCCACATGAAAACACTCTGAAGGCTGGGGAGATGGCTTAGTAGTTAAAGGTGCTTG
Source organism: Zapus hudsonius (assembly GCA_004024765.1). NCBI lineage: Eukaryota > Metazoa > Chordata > Mammalia > Rodentia > Dipodidae > Zapus > Zapus hudsonius. The sequence goes on from PVHP010009282.1 coordinate 40,808, forward strand.
CTTACAAAGCCTGTGGGCCTGGGTTCAATTCCTGATTTTTGCCTGATGCAAAAAGTGTTGCAAGTGTCTAGCGTTCATTTGCAGTTCTTTTGAAAGAGGCCCTGGTGTGTGTGTGTGTGTGTGTGTGTGTGTGTGTGTGTGTGTGTACAAATAAATAAACAAAACTTAAAGTCTCTCTGAGCAGGGCAACAGTACAGTTGCAAACCTGGAAAAAATGCCAATGAGGGGATGGCCCCTTACTTGCTTGACACAAAGGGTGGGCCACTCCCAAATCTTATTCCCAGGAATTCTGTCATCTATGAACACCCTGAGCAAGGTGAAATAGTCTTATTTTTATTGTTGAGATCTCTGTAAACACTGCCCAGAGTCTGGGTGCTAACAACTAGGGAGGGAGAGATGAAGTGTTTGAAATCACCGCCCTGATCAGAGCGGGCTTTGCTCCTGGGAGAGTGGGTCTTGGGGGCGGAGCCCAGACAGAAGGAAGAGCTGCAATATGGGTGAGACATCCTGCAAGGCACATGGCATGACCCCAACAGCAAGCCCCTCACCGGAGCCCACATACCCATGCCTGCCTGTTGGGGAACCTGTCCAGGGCAGTGGCCTGGCCTTGCTGTAGGTTGGCCTGATTACCCTGTGTCTGTTGCACTAAGTCACCAAATCCATGTAAGTGACTGAACTGTGTCCTGTGAACATCAATACATAGGTTGGAGCCCCACTGTGACATATATGTGACATTTATGGAGGGCCACTAAGGTGAATGAGGTCATTAGGATGGGGCCACTGCAGTCTGACCAGGTCCTTATAATAAGAGTTCAGGACATAGACACATACATAGAGGACCCTATGAGGACATGGGGAAGTCGCCATCTACAAGCCAAAGAGAGGGCTCAGGAAAGACTATTTGCAACTTCTTGACCTTGGACTTCCAGCTCCAGGGCAGTGAGCTGATGACACATTTTTGTTGTTTGAGCTGCCCAGTCTGTGGTGCTTTGTCAAGGCAGGCTGAGCAAAGGAATGGGGTATGCCATGAAACCCTCTCTCCCCCACTATGGAGATCAATGCTGTAGACAGGGGGAAGTTCTGTGACTCCAGCCCTCTCATCCCCTTCGGAGCAGAGTTCTGTGGCATCAGCAAGAGTTGACCCACATGCAGGCCTCATGTGAGACCTCAGGTCGTCACCCACAGAGCGCCCTCAGAGCACACACTCTTGTCCTCCTCAGGGGCAGACCAACACACACGCCACCAGGCTTGGGAGATGTTGGTTCCAGAAGGCATCCTTGCAGTGACACGTATCCAGGCCCTGCCATGAGGAAGGCTGGCTCTCAGGCTGCTCGCAGCTGTTGCCTGGGTAACCTGGCTAGAGGTCCTTTTGTCCAGAGCCACCAGCCTTCCCACCATTCTGGATTCAGCCCTTAGGGCCCTCAGCTCTGCAGCCTCCAAACCCCTTGCTTCCACCCCAGTGTCTCAGACACTGTTCTTGGCAAACCTGAAGAGCTGAAATGTTTGCTGTGAAATCAGAGTCAAGAGATGCAGACAGTTGCCAGACGAAACCATCTGCTGTCACTTCTGTGGCGGACACGGTGGCTTGGGAGCAGGAGTGACACATCTGTCCCCACATTTATAGCCCTGAACCCTGATCGAGCAAGTGAGTGAGTAGGTGGTTCTTGGATGTGGTAGTGGGCGCTGGTCTGACTGGGCACTGACCAAGGGGGGTTAGTAGACTAAGATGGTAGACAGTCCTATAGTGTGACAGAGCAGCCATCATACTGTCTACAGACATGAAGAAATCCTTGTGGATCAGAGGCATGGGAGGGTCACATCCTGGGTCTGATGTGGGATGCTGGACCGATGCATAGGTTGACACCAGAACTGTCTCCACTGAGGTGAGCCCCATGGGACCAGGGCATTGGCATCTTGGATATACCAAAGGCCAAGGCCCCTGACTTTGGGCATTCACCAACAGGCAGATAGAAACTTCTGGAAGTATCTTGCCAATCTCCCTGACCAAAGGATGTGTAGTGAGAGATGTCACATGACACAGGTTGGGGCCAGCTGAAGAGCCACCTACCTTGTCTGCCCACCAGCTCAGTGAGAAGCTATAAACATACTACAAAACAGAGGGCAAAGGGTGATTTTTAAAAATAAAAAAAATTTTAAAGGGTGATTTTTCATTATGGGCATAGAAGTTCCTCAGTCTTGTAGGGCAACCTTCACCCAGTCTCCATAGGCAGTGCTACTCTCAGTGTCTTCATGGTGAAAGGTAGCAGAAAAGACCACAAAGACCAGTTTCTACGTAGTAACCCTGGCTGAAGTCCAGTGTCTCTGGGCATCATGACTTTCCTGGTGGCCACGTCAGAAGTGATCCTGGCCGGCCTGCTGGAGATGGAGTCGTGTGCCCTGTGCCATCTGTGTGGCATTGTCTGCCATGGACTTGCTCTACCCAGTCTCAGGGGCACCATGCTGTCACCTCTCTTCAAAGCTTTGACCTTGTTTCCTGAATCTGTGCTCCAGGGAGCTATGACCTCACAGTCACCTAGGAGGGCTGCACATTTAAGAGGTCTCCTGAACCTTTGATTTCTGCAGCCTTGGGGCTGTTCTCCTGGGTGAAGTGGGGGCTGAGACGGGGCTCTGACTTCTGGTCAGCATTGCATTGCCTGCTGAGGCCTTTTGCGTGCTGGGAGAACATGTGTTAGAAGCAGTTTGCTTGGGGGGCTGCTGTGCCTTAGGGTCTAAAGGTGCAAGATGCCATCTGCTGCTGCTGATCATGTCAGAGGGATCAGGGAGCCTGTCCCATTGACTGCCTACATTCCTTTCTAGAGGAAAACCAGAGAGAATCCTCAGCTTTGATGGGTTAGAAATAGCTGGGCACAATGTCCATGAGGTATGAGTTTGTTCTTTTCTTGGGACGTGGAAAGAGAGGAATGTAGTGAATCTTATTAGATAACTAGACAATATTCTTGTTGGTAGTTCTCAGCAAAATGGAAATTAAGAAATCTTGCTGTTGAGAATGAATCCATCTTCCTGAACCTCACATGCCCACTTATCTTGTATGAACCCAGCAGTTAGCACGAGGCCTCTGCTGGTAATTCTTCTTGGCAGGACACTCCTGTGGACCCCCATTCTGGAAAGAAACACCTGCTCCAAAGTGGGAGCTCTCCCTGCAAGGCTCCTTCAGTCAACCTCCCAGGGTCTCAGTACTGGTCTCAGTTCCAGCCTAGGTGAAGGAGGAGCTCCCTCCAATCAGAGATGGTTCCTCTCTTTAGGGAGTCCCTCTTGTCTTGGGCTCTGTCTCCTCGATCCCTCTGAACCTCTAAAGTGTCCATTGGACTAAAATCTGGAGACCAAGGAACTCTAACTTAAAGAGGAAGAGTCCCTAAGGAGATGGCTCAGTGATTAAAGGTTCTTGCTTGCAAAGCCTGACAGTTCTGGTGCATGCATCTGGAGTTCATTTGCAGTGGCAAGAAACCCTGGGATGCACATTCTCATTCATTCTCTATCTCCTTGCAAATGTTAAGAAAAATATTTTAAAAACAAAAAGAACAGGAGAAAGCACAGTGGAGGAGAAGTCTCAGAATGTCCCTGCTGGGAATCTGCAGTCCTGAGTGACCATGTCCAGTAACCCTGATACTCAGGATGCCCCTCACCTACCTCATTGGGCTCCCAAAGCCAGACATCAAAGGTGGGCTTTCGGAGGGCTTCGATGGTCTCTGGAGAGAGCAGGTACTAGAAAGAACAGGAGTGGTGAGTTAGTCAGACCCTGGGGGCTCCTGTACAGTGACAAAGGCCATGCTGTCAGATGCCCAGGGAGAGCATTTGCTCCTTCCTCCTGCCTCTGTCACAGGCTCAAGCCTGCTTTCCCTGGAAGGACAAACTATCAGAGCACTCCCGTTGGCAGAGGCTAGGGGTCAGGTTATGAGGGGCGCATGGACATGTGTGTGTGTGTGGGGGGGATGGAACTGTTCTTTCTCCTGATGGGCATGGAAGCTTCCTGACTGTATGCATCTGTCAGAACTCACGGTACTACATTTCTGAGAGGATGAGCTATCGTGCTTGAGTCAGATTCCAGCACGTCCAACACTAAAAGCTACATAAAATCAAGTAAAGGGAAGACACTTCACGGGGCAAACGTTCAAATCCCGGGTAACAAGCTATTTTGAGTTTATTTACCGAAACCTGACCCCCACCCCTCAGTTTCAGCCATAAGCTAAGCCACACACTTGCTGATGTAGGTTGCAGCCCAGGGCTGGTTCCAACTGAGAGCACCTTGGTTTGGGGAGAGTAGTCGGAAACAAGGCTGTGATCCTAGACCGAAGACAACAGCAGTGATCGGCATTCAGGTTAGTCTTAATTTTCTTAAGATAGGACCTGTTCCAGGTATAGGCTATGCCTTGATACCCGAATAGTACTGTGAGATTTGGGTCATATTTTTCTGTGTGGAAGGGTGCTGGTCTCCAAGGGAAAGCCCAGATGACACTCAGCGTGCTGCTCAGACCCATGTGGAGCAACATACTACCAGGTCCTGGAAGCTTGTGTGTGGGGAGTGGTGGTGGGGGGGATCCGGGAGGTTCTTTGCCACCATCAGACTGGAGCAGCAGGAGGACCTGTGGGTGCACCTCCTGGCCTCCTCTGTCTGAGGCTCTGGCTGTGCTGCCTGAACCTCAGAGCCAAGAGCATGAGACAGGGGTTTTCTGTGCTATGGCAACGGTGACCTTCTTTTCTGGATGTTTCAAATGACTTGATTTCAAGCATAGCTACTGAATCAAAAAGCTGGCTTCTTTCAAAACAAAGAAAACTTCTGTGAAAAAACATAAACTCACTATAAAAAATAAGTATTGTTCAGGGACAGGGGATCCAAGGAAGCAGATTTTTAATAATCTAGTTAGAAATTAAAGTTCTTTAATGTAATGTTTGCATGCTAATGCCTTTTATAGAATCAGCTATGGGCCTGGGAAGGGCAGCCAGAAGAGCTATCATCTCCTTACAAAGGAAGGAATGGTCTGGAATCACTTTGCTAAACACATGTCACAAAGTAAAACATTCTGCCTAAGGATCTCCCAGCCCTTCTGCATCCGGGGACCGAGAGGGCCCAATGTAGAGAAAGGGCCCAGTCATGAGGCTCGCCTCCTGTGTCCAGGCCCAGGGATGTAGAGCTTGAGTTGTGTGTGGGCCAGAATCCCTTCTTACCTTGGGGTAAGTGGGGACATCACGTCGAGGTGTCAACTTCTTGTTATCCAAAAAGCTGTACTTACAAGGACAGCTGGTCCTGGAGAGCAGAGGTAGAGCTTAGTTAGCATGGCATCATGCTCTGGGCTGGCCTTGCCCTGTCCTGTGCACACAGAGCCTGCTGTGTGGATTACAAGGCAAAGCCAAACTCGGTGTCACTTTGAAGTCCCCAAGTGGGAAGTAATTTAAGCCACAGTGGTGTCTCACCATGAAGAATTATGATGCATCATGAAAGTAACTATGGGTTGTTGTGCAAAATGAGGGACTTTCAGGAGAAGACCAGAAGTGAAGAGATTACACACAAACGCACTGCATGGTAATGCTAAACACCCCCTCAAAACCAAGCTATGAGGGAAAAAGATCACATTTGATGGGTTAAATGAGGATGGGGGTTTGAGTGACGGCTTGTTGGTTAAAGTGCTCGCTTACAAAGCCCGATGGCCTGGGTGCAATTTCCCAATACCCACATAAAGCCAGATGCACAAAGTGGTGCATGCCTCTGTAGTTTGTATGCAGTGGCAGGAGGCTCCGGCATATCCATTCTGTCTGTCTCTCTATCCTTGCAAATGAATAATCAAAAACAAAAACAAACAAAGAAAAAACCCTGAGGATGAGGGCTGGAGAGAGATGACTCACCGGTTAAAAGTTCTTGCTTGCAAAGCCTGGCAGCTGGGTTCAATTCCCCAGTGCTCATATAAAGCCAGGTACACAAAGCGGCACATGCAGCTGGAGTTTGTTTGCAAGGGCAAAAGGCCCTGGAATGCCCATTCTATCTCTGCTTTAAATAAATAAATAAATAATAAATAAATAATATTTTAAAAAACAGATGAGGAGCTTGTGGCCTTGTGGGAAAATATATGACCTGCATTTTGGGTAAAATTTAATCTGTTTTTCATAATGTTATTAGTGAAAAAAATATTACAAAGCAGTATTTTTAGTTGTTTTTCAAAACTAGATATATACACATAGAAAAACACCTGGGAAGTTTTATTTCTGACTTAAATCACATTTGGGTGGGCCGGGAATTTTATCACCAGCCTCACCAGCCTATGCCATTTTCACACTCAGAATCATAAATCTGTTTTTTTGTCAGACAGAACCTTGGTGCTATCTGCTTCCTGACTCTGCACTTGGACAAGCCATCAGAGCTGTTGTGACAGGTAGTTGTGTGGAAGGGATTCTAACACAGATGTAGCAAAATGATGTCAAACGGAACTGAATGAATGTCCCAGTCCGACCATTTCCACCCCTACTCTGCACACGACAAGCCATCTCGGTTTCTGCAGTGACAAGCTCAGCTGTGCAGGTTACCCAGCACCGTTATCTCTTTAGCCTGGCTTGTATTAACCCTGCATGCTCGGTGTCTCTGCACCCCAGGAGCTGATGGAGGACCTCACCAGGCAGGATGTTGACTATTGGAATCCAGCTCTTTCCTGGAAATCAAGATCTTGGGAGCAGATAAGGGCCGCTGGGTGCCCACCGACCCCGCCTTTCTGAGCCCTGTTGCTACGGGAACAAGCATCCTCCAGCTGACAGAGCAGCTGGCATAGTGCCCTTTCTTTCCTTTCCTTTTGAAGCTCATTTTTGCCTTAATTTCCTGGGTTACCCATCCTCCCTTCCCCTGGGGCTCAGTCTGTGGTCAAGGCTATTTGTTTCAGATGAAGGCAGAGATCACAGATACCAAAAGCCCTTGGTTGCCACCACATGCCCCTCAAGGAACCAGCCTGTGTGTCACCCCCATTCCCTGCCTGCATGGTGCTGGGGGGACCAAGGCAACTGCCCGTTAAAGGAGCTGCTCCTGTGGCTATTGAGCCTCTTCCCTCTGGAAGAAACCCTAGTGACTCCCAAGAGAGAGCAGCCAGCTCAGGGAATGGGTGGGCCTGGCAATGCTCCCTACTGTTCCTCGGAGGTCTCTGGAGGATCAGACCCTTGGCTCTGAGGCCCTGCCAAAGTGTGGTTGTGTATGGATGAATAGGGGTCAGAATTTCAGGTTCATGATGGCTCACGTGGGTACAGGGATAGGCTCCACCCTCGCCTGGTGCCCTCTTCTCTTCTCTGCCCCTCAGGGAAGAAAGACTGGCCATTTCTCCCCTCAACTTGTGTGCAAGCTCTCTTCCCACCATCCAGGTGAGGCTACAGGTAAATGGGCCTTTTCCTTGGGAACCAGGATTGCAGTGTACACTAGTTGTGATTAAAATGGCCTCCTTTCATCAATGAGACAGAAGGGATGACATCAATGCCAGATTTTCTGTCCTGGGTCCTGTATGTGAATGCACGGACAAAGAGGCTGTGTGGGGTAACAAGAGCCTGCAGGCTCCTGGGCCAGGGTCTCATGGGGACCAGACACAGGGCCCTGGACCTGTGTGCTCATGGAGAGGCAATGCATGAGTCCTCTTGTCAGGACTGAGGAAACACATGGTCCCTTGTGGGACGCTGCCTGCGCTGTCTTCTGGGAATAGCACCTCCAGAAGCCTGCTGGGGCACTGGAAGTCTCCTTTTGCTTATGTTTCTGCAAACTCTAAAATGACTTCCTAGGGAGTATGGAGGAACACTCATTTGTTGTACCCAGGGAATAATCTTCAGTATTACAGGGAATCCTAAGACAGCTCAGGCATTTGCACAGGCCAGCTATGGCTTCAGAGGAAGGTCCTGCTGTCCATGAAGCACAGTGAGGCCCTAGCCTAGTTTCCCACATTATGGGTCACTGGTCTCAGAGGAGCTCTTGGGAAGGATCTCTTTCTGAAAAGGGCCTCATCATTTCTACACCCTTGATGGCTGGAGCCTTTACTGTATTGCCCTCCTGATGGCTGTGTTGGGGGAGACAGGGTGGTGTGGGGGCTCCTGGATGCTCACCCTCTGGAAGCCAAACACCTTTGTTCTCTTGCTATTATCTTTCTTTAAAAACAGATGTCACCTGGGCCTGGGGAGATGGCTCAGTTGGTAAAGTGTTTGCCTTGTAAGCATGGGGACCTGAGCTCTATCCCTAAGAATATCCATTAGACCTGGTTAGACGTGGTTCACTGGGGAGCGCTTGGGAGGTGGAGACAGGAGGATCCCTGGAGCTCACTGGCCAGCTAGTCTAACCTAATTGGTGAGTTCCAGGTCAATGAGAGATACTGTCTCAAAAAAGAGGCAGACAGTGTGCCTGAGGAAATACATCTAAGTTTGTCCTCTAGCATGCACACGTGTGCATATACACACCACCCCTCCCTCCAAAAAACCAGATACGAACTCCCCTCAAGCTGGATAGGCTGCCAGAAGACGTGGGTCTGCTGAAGCATCACCCCTTCTCATGTGAAGTCATTTTCCAGCCCCCACCTGCCATCGCTGATCCCAATGCAGGGCACCGCCTCCAGCCTGCGTCATCCAAGTTGGAACCAGAACAAGTAGTAATTGCCTTTCTTTGGGGGAAATGTAGCCCACAGCCCTCCATGGTTTCCATGAGGTTCCATGCAGACACCGGCTCCCCTGGCGCAAACCTCACCTGTTGTTCCTGGCTGCCAGCTCCTCTCTCATTTTCTTAATGTCGCTCTTGCATTTCTCAATTTCCACCACTTTCAGTCCTTCCACTGGTGACAAAGAGATACGGAAGGGGGTCACTATGGATAAACACGAAGAATCTCACCACGCCGGTAGCCAGAGGTCCTGGCAGGACTCTGGCTCATCGCCTGGGTTTTCAGTTCTTTCTGGACCACTGGTTATGGGTTTGCACACACCTCCCCACTAGCCAGAAGTAAACAGGCCAAGTTACAGATGAGCAGGACCAGGATGGGTCACACTCCCAGGGCCACTACCAAGGTATCCATCAGACAGGGACTGAAGTCACTAAGCTCAGCCCAGAAATGATGCCAGAAACAGCGCCAAAAGCTTCCAGATCAGCCGGTTCTTTCGGAAGAAGAAAGATTAGTTGTTACTTCATAATGCCACCTCAGTTTGATGCAAAAGGACACTTCCCACGATGCCATCCTCTTCCCTTTCTCATCGAGCTTGGCTCAGAACAACTGCCAAAAATAAGCAAGAACCTTTCTAAAGGAAAAACAGCAACCGAGACACTTGGCAGGTTCCTGACAAGGCTCACATCCGGGGAGGAGGAGGAGGGCTGCAGCCCCAGTTGTGTGCAGAGGTGCGACCCAGCCTCCTGGGTTTTCCAGAACTTTCCAGGAGAGCTGACCAAGTGGAGACAGAAATCCACAGGGACACTGTGTCTTCTGTCCAAAGGGACATGTTTGGCTCTGGTTCTGGTGTCTTGCTTCTGGGCCAGGGAAACTTCAGCTCTTCCCCTACCTGGATGGTGGGGGATGCATAGACCCCAACACAGGCCTGACATAAACATGACTGGAGCCAGGGTGGCAGCTGTGTGGAGGCAAGTCTGGGCGACTGGGCACAAAGAGGTCAGTTTTGTTGATGCTAAGAGTCAGCCCTCTTTTGGAGTGGAGTTCGTTAGCTTTTCTTACATCATGGGTAACCAAAGAAGCTGCTGAAGGCCATGGTGGTTCCAATGCACCCACCACAGTCTCATCCGAATTGCATGCAGCATTCTGCCGGCTGTGGCTCTGTTCTCAGAGCATGAAGGAGCAAGTGCAAATTAGTAATAGTAGCAAGAATCAACTTAAATCTGTCAGGAAGAAAATTCTGGAAAATTAACAGATCTAAGGGGAGACGGGTATGCATGTCCTAAGATCTGAGGTCCACTTGCTGTATGTGACATGAGATCTCCCTTTTTATAGACCAGGGTGGTTCAACTTGTGGCCCTCCTGCCTCAGTTTCCCAAGTAGCTGAGATTACAGTGACCCATCAAACCCAGCTGACTGCAGAGACCTTTCTGGATCCTTTTTCTTTTTCTTTTTTTTT
>PVHP010009283.1:0-50782 GCA_004024765.1 Zapus hudsonius
GTACCATAATTGATGTCTTGGCTTCTGCCAACATCACCTAAATTCCTACTGATAAATAGCCTAAAATTGTTGAGTTTATCTAAAAACAAACAAACAAAACATACTCTTTAATCTCCAAGCTTCAGTACCTCTAGTTTGCTTTTAATTCTCATTTTGTTTGTTGTTTATATGTGAACCATTTATCGAAGTATTAGCAGTTCACTTCTTTGGTGGGCTGGAGACATTTTGCAGTAGCATAAAAGTTTCCTTAGCCATAGAATAATAAATACAGTTCTTTGTTCATCTAAAAATCAAGGATTTCTATTGCCTTCACCTAACCCAATTCTCACTCAACAGGAGCAGATAGAGATCTAGCTGTTTGGTAACTTAATGGGAAGGTTGTTTTTTTTAGTATGACAAAATATTTATAGAATAATTTTAATGACTTGGTTTATTCCAACTTCCAGGTTTGTCTTATTTCATTTAGTTAAATTATTGAAGCTTCTCAGTTTTGCTTTGGTTAAAAAAAAATCTGCTTGGGCTGAAGAGATCGCTTAGCGGTTAAGGTGTTTGCTTACAAAGCCTGACAGCCTAAGTTTGATTCCTCAGTACCCACAGAACAAATGAGCTAACTGGCACACACATCTGGAATTCATATGCAGCTGCAAGAAGCCTCAGTGTGCACTCTCTCCTTACAAATAAATAAAAATATTTTTAAAAACTGTCTTGCTATATTTACATATATTATAGAACATCCTTAGGATAAATTTTTAGATATAGAATTGCTGGTTCAAAAAGTAATCACATTTTAAGGCATTACTTGATTAGTATCATTTGTTAAGGGATGAATTCAGCTTTAAAACAAAATTAGGCATAATTGAATTATCAAGGCTTCTCTATATTGAATAGAAAAAATTACCATAAAATTTTATTTGAAGATTGAGAGTAAGAAATGGAAGCATATTATACAGGAAGTATCTTGAAAGACAAAATAGATCATGATTCACCTGTGTGGATTCATAAATGATTGAAACATCATCTTAGATGTGTGGTTTGATCACATCAATCTATAAGATGGTCTACAGAGGTATGTCACCAGAGGCTTTGTTCACTTCTGTCCTGTTCAGTTCAACAGTTTTTGTTACTCATGTGGTTCAGGGCAATGGCTGGTGGGCTTGCATTATCTTTTTTTGATGTTGTTTTGTTTTGTTTTGTTTTTCAAGGTAGGACTGACTCTAACTCAGGCAGATCTGAAATTCACTATGAAGTCTCAGGGTGGCCTTGAACTCATTGAGATCCTCCTACCTCTGCCTCCCAAGTGCTGAGATTAAAGGTGTGCAACACCATGCCCAGCTTGCATTATCATTTATATGGTTAGATAATATTGTTTTGGAGAACATTCTAAACTTTTACATGATATAATTCTATATACTTTATAAACACTTTAGAAAAGCCTTATTTAATAATAAAGATGATAAATTAAATTTAGCACAAGGCTAGTCTATTGTGATAAATTTACTAATTATGCAAAAGAATAAAAATACAAAACATGAAAAGAATCATTTGTATTTATCAATGATGAATAAGAGGAAATTGTGTTGATAATAATGATTTGAATTTCATACTACTGTATGTTCTCCAGAAAGAGAGAGGCGATATTGAAAATATGCTCTTTGCATTTTATAACAAGAACATTGATGGGATAGATTATTCAGAGAAGAACAATTATTTTGTATGTATTCTTTTAAAAAAAGAATATCCAGTAAAAATAATGCCAGATTTTTTTCTACCTGATGATCTTAATATGCCTTAATTGTAAGATTTAATTATGAAAGCATCTATCATTGCTGTTTATCTAATTCTATGTAACAAGCCACACAAGAATTTACTGGTTTAAAAGAACAATGATGCTATTACCTCACAAGGGGGTTGTGGCTCAGGGATTCAACCTGGATTTTCAATTGGGTAGTCCTTGCTCGGTTTCTTACATTGTGCCGTCAGAGACTGGCTGAGAGCTTCAAGGCAGGGATTAGTTTGGGTTTCTGAACATGAGTTCTTGGATTGCTTACATAGCATATGAAAGCCACTGTAATGACTTTCCCTCAGAAGTCACATTAGGTTTCTTCTGCATAAGCTACTGGTCAAAGTGCCCCTAGAAGGCTAAGTTTTAATAGCAGAAGCAAGTGATTCCATCTCTTATTGAAAGCAGTGTCAAAGACACACACACACACACACAGAGAGACAGAGACAGAGATAGAGACAGAGAGACAGAGAGACAGAGAGAGACAGAGAGAGAGAGGGAGAGAATGTAGCTTGAGTTATATAGTCACAGTCTATTTGGAATATACAATTAACTATAACCAGGTTTTAAATATAAAAACTAAATATTATTTGCTAAACACAAGTGACAATCATTAATCATTCATCCACAATTGTGGGTTTGCATTGCTGCCTTCTGTGAAGAAAATATTAAGATTTCTTTAAAGATTAAACTATTTCAATCTATGATTTATAATTTTATAAATCTTTTATAAACTATGATTTATGGTCATATCATTTGAGATGCCAGGGTGAGGACAAAAAAAAGGTGTGACTAAACCTGATATGTATATTTTTCTATTTCCTTTTTCTTCCCAAGTAAAAAACTGAATAAAATTTCTTTAGCAAATAGAACTTATTCACATATTTTGCTCATGACAAGTTCATCTGAAAAGCAGTGAAACGCTCTTGGCAACTTTTCCTACTGTGCAGTCAGAGTGATGACAAGTGCTTCCAAAGTGGGTGACCTAGTAGACGATAAAATAGATTGTTCATAAAGAAAGAATCTGCACAGTATTGCACTGGAAGATGCTGGAGGGACTTCATAGCTGCTGGATTATGGAGGTTCTGAAGCAATTCCTGGGATTCTTTTATTTTAAGAAGAGGCAGAAAAGGAAGAAGAAACATTCAAACTCTATGGTATTGCGGTGGCTATCAGCAAACATCCTCCATCTATTAATGGCAATTGATCAAATCAACAAGGGAGTTTCAATATTGTTATCTTCGTAATATATTCAGCTCTAAAGAAGCGCTTCCCTTCGATTTGCAAAAGTTGACTCGCAGTTGAATCTCAGTCTTTGTGGGATATTTATTAGACAGAGAATAAAAGAGGTTTCTCTTTATTAAATTGTTTCGTGTGTCCACACTGCCACAGGGTTTTAATGTCAGATCGTGGGTTCAAGTCTTTCACCTATAAAGGCTGTGGTTCGTAACCCCAGATCCTTTCAGTTTTTCCCTTAGAATGAAAATTTAGAAACTAATGAATTACTCCTCTTCAGGGTGAATGATGTGAATAAAATGCAAAAAAAATGGTTCAAGTTAGCAAACTTATTTTAGATTGCATATTTCTATAAGACAATGATAAGAACATGAAAATATTTTCTGATGGATGTTTTAAAATATGCATTTTGAGGTTCTTTCTATCATGGGGAGATAAATCTTTAGAGCTGCTGCTTGAACAGTTCATTTTTTTAATTTGGTAAATGAATCTCAGCCTTTCTATGGAATAATATGAAAAAATATATTAATTCCTATAGCAGATTCCTTAAGAAAAAGCAACCACTGAAAGACCAAGTGTCAAAGTGGGAGAATTATGACTTGGTAACGTAGCCACAGTGTTAAGGAATGATTCCTAAGGCATTTTCAATCTGCAACACCTTTTAAAAAAATTAGTAAGAAAAATGACCTCGCCTCTAATTCGTTTTCCCAACACTGATGTATTTGACTTAGCAGTGTCTGGATCTAAATTAAGATTAGTTTCTAAAGTGCTTCTTGGCGAAGGAAAACTATAATGATTTTATTACACTTTTACATGAACCAGGAAAGGGGATTTTACAAGCATGAAGAGGTTTTTAAATAGAGCGGGTAATGGAGGAAAAAGAAAGGATGGAGAGAAAGGTAAAATCAGGATGCCCTGCGCTTGCTTTGCTGGGCTTCTCACATTCCAGAAAGATGCGAGGCCGTTCTGTTTGCTCACTTGGTTAATGTCATTTTTCCATTATCAATCCACAGGGCGCGTTTTCAAGCAGCTTTAAGTTGAAGGTATAAAATGCACTCTGGAGTAATAGGAGTGAGGACCAACAAAGGGGGCCATTCTCTCCTCCTGCCTGGAGTGTCATTCCCATTAATGTCAGCGGATTACATGCGCCCAGGCAGGAAAATGTCTGTTTACCACTGGAGCCCGTGCATTCTCCTTCTTGTTAGTTACCACCATTTCAGCTTCTTGAAATTGGAAAGGATTCATATGGGGTTTGTGTTTGATTCAAAAAGACATTCTTTTAGAACGGGCCACTAATGTTGTAAACCTAATTATGTTCTCTTTTGTTTCCTATAGACTGAAGTAATGCAGCTGGTTTTCAAGGCTTCATTCCCCACTGTTCCCTACCACCTCAATTTATTTAAATAAATAAAAAAGAACAGAAAAAGCAACCGCTTGACGTCTAGTCTAGCTCATTTACATTTTTTTTAAAGGCAGGCAATGGAGTTGAGTGATGTCAGGCTCACCAGATTGCAAATGGAACCCAAAGTACCTTGTTGAGACAAGATGTGTTTGCTGTCCACGTAAGCCATTCGCGTTGCTAATACTTTTGCCAAAGTTGCCTGGGTGTAAATGATGTGGCCAGTGGTACTTACGCAATGGAAGTTGCTGTGACCTATGTTGTCATATTTCAAATTAATCCTGATTCTGCTAAAGCTGCTGATAGATGCCATGTAAGCTTGATCCACTCTCTCGAAGCAGATAGTCTCAGAAGACGAAGGCAATGAAAAAGCACTGGTAATATTCTAATGTTTCCTGCAAGGATCTCAAACTTGGCTTTGAGGAAATAGAAAGCAAGCAATGGTGTGATTAACACAGCATTGTCTGTTGGGCCCCTGGCCTGCTTTTTTTTTTTTTTTAATCAGTGCACCAGTCAATAAGGCTAAAATTATAAAGTCAGGGGTTGTTTACTTTAAAGCTGGTTGCAAACTATCAGGAGACTTTTCAAAGCATTAGCAACCAATTTAAGAGCAAATGAGTGGTGGAAGAGGTCAAGAGGAAATATTTACTTTGAAAGGTCAATTGAATATTTGAAGAGAGTAACAGGCTTGGCTTCTAGGGTCAGGTTAATGTATCTAGTTGTCTATTTGATCCTAAATAATTAAGCTGTAGAAGCAGAGGAGGTTTCAGGGGTGGAGATTAGTTCCCGACAAAGACCCTGACTTAAAGCAGTCTGAACAAAAAAGTTCAGAGTCTCCTTGGAAGAGTGATTTTTCTCACTAAGGCAGGTCTGAGCCTGCTTCTTGGACCCTTGCTTTGAACTCCTGTACCCAAGGGGAAGACCGTCACCTGTTCCTCTGAAAAGCCATGTAAGCAGTATTTGTCCTTTGATCTTTCTGTCTGTTACTGCCACAAATGCTGCTGATTCTCCAGATGACTGCTGGGAAGAAATGATAAACCTAGTGGCATCTGGAAACAGCATCTTCAACCCTTGAGTGACATAGTGACATTCCATTCAGGTTGGCTTTCTTAAAATGAAAGTATAGCCCTTAATTATGTTAGTTCATTTCAGTGACCACATTTGAATTAAATCTTTGATGAATGGGCATCTGTACCTAGCGAATTCACTGTTTTGTAGAAGTGCAGTGTTTTCTGCAAGAAGATTTGGGGCTATAAAAGCGAGGTGGGGGAAGTGGGAAGGATGGTCCTTTTCCAGGCACAATAACACTGTGCTTATGGCAAGAATAACTCTCACAGATGGATGCTTACTTTTCTTTTTACACATTGCACTCAATGAATTAAGTGGTCACAAATTTAATAATGATGAAAATAAACAAAATGCTGTGCTTTCTATTTTAATATTTATTTAATTATGTATTTCCATGTGCCAGATCCAAAATCCTCTTTTCTTGCATTATCCAATTTAAAAGTCAAGTATTCAATTGGAGAGTTGACTTTGGATAATTTTTGAGCCTTTATCCCTCTGGTTTATATAAATTGAACCTAAAATGTATTTAGTTAGTGAATTTGATTTTTAGTATTTTAAAAAATTATACTTGCTTGTGAAACTTTCCCTATGACTTCTGCAGCCCATCCTGACCTGTTGGAAAAGTTCTGAAAGAAATTGATTTTTTTTCAGAGAAAAACTTTGCATTTATTCACTATAAATCTTAAAGGTGTTTTTATAAAGCTGATATTTATACCTAAATTGTACACGTTACAGAGTGTAAAATAAGGACCGAGTTAACAAGTTTTAAAAAAAATTTGGCTACTACACTCCAGCTATGTAAACCCAAATTTGTGTTAATTAAAATTAAGTTAGATTAAGACTTTGGGTTTAATGTTCAAAGAAAACAAAAACATCTGAACTGAACATCAAGTTCAATTAACAATGGGAATTGTATAGCTTACTGGAATGATTTTTAAGTTTAATTTTTACCTCCTGGAGATGACTCTCAGGGTATTTCCAAGATGTTGCCTTCTGTATCATCTGCACTCAAGAATATTTTAGATTTTGTAATAGCACTTATTGTCATGATCACATAATACAGAAAATGATCATCAGCCAGCCTGGCTCTGGTATAATCATAATGTAAAATATATTTTAAGTTTAATAAAGGTAAATTATGTGTAGAAAGGTAAGGCAACCTATAATTAATAGCAACTTGGCTTGTGATAGCCAAAACACATCAAAGCAGTCTGTTTCTTACGTACTAATGTGTGTGCTTTGGGCAATCTCCCCTCCCCCTTCAAGCCACTTCCCTCAGTTGCCATCTTGAAAGTTTAATGGTATTAGATGTCAATTGAAAGGTGTCCTTTTTAATACAATAAATATTTGTGGAATTTTAAATTTTGGAGGTGAACAGTGATTATTCTAGAGGGGATTGAAATTATGGGAAAAGAAACATAAGTGTGCACCTGTATATGTTTGTGCACACATACATGTGTGGATATATATGTGTATGAGCAGATGGGAGAGAGTTTCATAACTTTGCAAGATGAGCAAAAGCACAGATACCTATGATGAGAAATTGTATATATATATATATGGAGGAAAAAAATTATATATATATATATATATATATATATATATATATATATATATATATATATATATATATCTGGAGGAAAATTTTTTATTTGTAAATGAAATTCTGAATTTAGCACTCCTCATATCAAACATACTTCAAACCAGTAGACATACGTAAGATCTGAAGCAATGCGTATTTATTACTTAGGAGCATCTTACCTGTAAAATTATCATGGTAGAGTCACTTTTATTTATTTGAAAATCCATTTAGAAATGATTTAAATGACAAAGCATTGAACACCCCTAAAAAGCAATAAAATGTATCTTCCTTATAAGTAGGAATAAACATTAAAAATAAAAAAAAAACATCATTCTTGACTTATTTTGAAACACTTTTTGAAGAAGTTTGGTGAACCAGACCAGAATTTGCTGTAATCATCTTCTCAAGATTGGAAGCAAGAGAAGCAGCGCCTGCGTCGTTCACTCCTCTTCTGGGTGCACCTGCTGCTCTTGGACACGGTGGGCTCAGCAGGCCATGGCCCCTGGAATTGCTGCGATATTGCTCAGTGTCCTCAAGCTGCAAGGAGTAGATTCTCTGATTACATCACAATTTTTAGAAACTCTGTGACTAAGGATTTGATAATTAAAAGTTATACCGCAAGTGTGTACAGCCTCCAGAACCTTCCTTAATTCCTTAAGTCTTTTACTTCAAAATTTTCCAAGTCATTTGCCTATGACAATTGTTCTTATTAGAATGTAAAAGCAGTTACACAGAGTCTGTCAATCACTTGCAGACACTATTTTTCCTCTTGTACCTTTAATTTGTTTTCGTTTCATGTAATGTCTGTCCTCAAAGGCTTTGATTCATTTTGGTTTTGACACTCACTATAGAGAGAAGGAAGGTAATGTCCTGTGTGGAGTACAGGTATGTAAATATGTCCTCTGACAACAACACCTGTTTTGGTTGCAGAATGTTTTGTTCATTTTCTCCCTAAAATCTGTTTTCTCTCCGACGATCATCTCCACAACCCAGAATCATGACCACTGGTTTCTGAAGAATGTCAAGCAGTCCTGAGTGGATGGCTTTGTGCCCTGAACCTCTGGAGCACTGGCTTCTTGTGGTCCCCATTGTATACATGAACCACTGGAGGGCTCAGCAGCTCAGCCAAAGCCTGGAGTAGGTTAGACGACAGGAAGGCCAGGCAAGCTCATATTCAGATTTTGATATCAGGGGAACTCTGTCTTTCAGCAGGTCTTTTTTTGTTTTGTTTTGTTTTCTAACCTGTGACAACTAGGCTGTTTGATGTGATTTTTGACCATCAGAGGCCAAACTACCCTAATTACATCACTTTCTGACTTGGTTTTCATTCGCCTGTAGTCACTGAAATAGCCTTAAACTCCTCCTCTGGTCTGTAGGTTTAAAATATATATATATATGGGGGGGGCAGGAGAAGAAGATGAAAAAGAAGAAAGAAAAACCGGTTTAGTTAGACTCTTTTAGGGGCCAAATATACCATTGCCAAAATTTCTTCCAGTAGAAGTGCTGAGCAAATAGTTTTACCCCCTCCTTCCCTTTAATTAAATATATGGATAATAATATCTTCAGTACCATCTGCCCTTTAAGGTAATACATAGGGCTTGGAATACAAATTAGTTTTCATAAGTGATGACTTTAGGATTTCTAGACTAAGAATATAAACACACCGTCAAGACTTCAGACTCTGTATGCTGACATCTAACGCCACCATACTAGAAATATTAATTTTTACAAATGAACTTTTTTGGCTATATTGTGATAATAGTAATATTTACCTGCCTGTGATATAAAACATGAACATCTTTTCCTTAATATAAAAGAACCCACATATAACAGAAAGAGTTGAATAGTTAGTTATGCCTTTAATTAACAGAAAAGGTAATAGCTCTGAAGTTTTATAGGAAAATGATCAGAGATTCCCAATGTTAGTTACAAAAATTTGCACATCATATAGTGGGTTTCTTAAACAGGAGGCAAATAGCATATTTTTTGTTCTGAAAAGAAATGTTTGATTTTAATCTTCCTTGAAAATTCAGATTAGGAATATATATATACATACATACAATCTTTTTATATGGTCCTGGAGATGTTTTATATTTGACCCAAATATTCTCATTTATAATTTTTATGCTTTACAATAATCAGAAAAATTTTCCTTTATGAAGAAAACTTTCCATAGTTAATCTCAGGCCAATAGTAACTTTTTGTATAAAAAAATATTTAAGGAAGAAATTAAGAGAACTATTTTGGTGATTCTTAAAGGGGAATTGACATATCCTCTTACACTTAAAATATCATCCACATAATTTAAAAATATGCCCTTAAAATGTCCAATTTTCCAAAGGTCTTTAATTCAAGACAGAATTATTGCTCTTTGAGACATAAAACATGTAGTAGAAATGAATTTAAGCACTGGAAATGCTTTGACTGTATGTGAAGTGGAATTTCTATGGATGTCTAATCTGTTGACTTGAGAAGGAAACTCTCAAACAATATACATTCCTCCATCCCATAGTTCCATTACAGAGGATGTCCCACGTCTCCAAAGCAGCACTGCCTCAAGGTAGCTGAGCGGGAGAAAATCATCCTTTTATTTTGCCAACTTGATTTTCTCTGATTAAAAAGAAAAACTTTAAATTTGAAACAGTAAACATGAAAGACAATTTTACATCACTACTTTTAAGTGAATAATATGTAAATCAAAGTTGAAAAAAATTCTTTAGTAGTTCAGGCACATGTGATCTTCTTAATATTATTATATTACAGCTAAATGAAAGGCAGAAGGAAATGGTTGCTTATGCATTTGAGATTCAAATAAATCTCTTAGTTGTTATGTGAACGTTTCAGGCAAGACTCGTTTGAAACAATTCATATGTCCCAGTGAAATAAAACTCACTCAAGCACCTTGATCAGTACACAGAAATAAAGCAGAAAAATAGTCAGTAATTAAAAAACAAGTTCCAAGGGGGAATACCTTTCAACAGAAAGCCACAAACCACCTGATTTCCAAAAATGTCAAACAGCCTTCAAAAACTGAGTGCCATGTGTTAGCAGGTGGAGGTACAATTTTTGTAACAACATTTGCCTGTCAATAACATCATTGTAAAGCTGGTAACTTTGTGAATATTTTTAAAGAAGCTTATTAAAATAATGTCTCACTCACTCACTATGACAGCCACTATTTCCATCACTGGAGATAAATCCTCATTCACTGACGCCTGTTCCTGCTGCACTTTATTGTTTTCACATGTTCATACCTTTCCTAACATTATTAATTGGGAATTGTAGATATTAATTTCTATATTAAACAATACATTTGTATATGTGCAGATCAATAACAGTTTTCAAAACAATGAAGATGTAAAAATTCTGCTCTTATAAAAGTAGCATTATTCTGATTAGTGTATATGATGAAGATTTTTAAATCTCCATTAGTTACAGTAGTAATACCATTAAAAAGATGAACTAAAATGTACCTCTTGATTTGTTTGGTCATTCTAAACCAAAGTATGGTATAAATTTTATTTTATATAAATCGTTAATTTTACTTATCTAGTTTAATGAATTTATTATTATAAGTTGTTCATTTAATGTTTCAAACTAACTTACAAACTTAGTGTTATGCCATGATTTTTAACAATGATCCAATTGGTTCTAGGAAATTTGTCTTAGTAACTGCCCCAAACTTGTTGCTTTTCTGTGGCATGAACACGTTTGTATACCTTGAAACCTTGACCTTTCATTTACTCATTTTGGGAATGTCTCTAAAGGCCCATTCTGAATGGCTGGTAGTCTTTCCAGGTGCCCAGGGTGAGCTTCTTGACACAGAATTTTATTGAATACCAATAGTGAGGATTTAATATGGAAATAGTTTTAGGACTTCCTTTCATGTGCCTGATTACATGTCTATTACATGGACAGAAGTGACCGCTTTTCCAAGTGAAGACACTGACATCTCTATCAGAATGACCATTTCTAGGGCATGGACTCTTACAAGTATTGCATGGAATGCTTTATAGAATGGATCTCATATGCTCCTTACACTCACCAGAGACTTTTCAATTTTCCCAATGTTCTTTCTTTCTTTCTTTCTTTGTTTCTTTCTTTGTTTCTTTCTTTGTTTCTTTCTTTGTTTCTTTCTTTCTTTCTTTCTTTCTTTCTTTCTTTCTTTCTTTCTTTCTTTCTTTCTTTCTTTCTTTCTTTCTTTCTTTCTTTCTTCTTTCCAACTTCACAGTGGATCAATCAGAAAATGCTATTTGTTCAACTCTCAAAGCATAGTAGACTATTTCTTACTGCTGGACCAAGCCTCCACCTTACCTCCACAGTCTCTCTCCTGGAATGTAGCAATGACTTTTTAAGGGATCCTCTGCTTGTAGTTTCTCCATCCTGTTTCCTCTAAACATAAGCTGCCTGTGTGATTTAGTGAAAACCTAAGTCAGATGATATCTCTGGATTACTCACCTCCTTTTGTGAGCTGTCCACATGATTCTATCTCCAAGCAGGTGCTGGCCTCTTCCAGGCTCTGTCTCTGTGTTCTCTTCGGTCTGTGATCCTTCCTCAGATCAGTGATGAAGCCTGTGCTGGACTCCACACCATCTAGAATGATTCCCCCTCCACAAAACAATTGCTCTTTCTTTCTCTCTCCACAGCACTTAATGCTATCTAACATACTCTATAATTTTCTGTTTGGGCATCTATTAACCTTGCTGTGCTTGTTGAATGTAAACTTAAGGAAGACAGAAATCTTTGTTGTTATTGCTTCCTTTTCATCTCATAAATAAAACACATATTTATTGAATGAATGAATGAGTGAATGAATGAATGGAGCCCTCATGCGGTGTTATTATATGTATATTTCCAACAAAAAATATGGCTCTCAGAGTGACCAAATATTTTGTTAGCACTTAGAAGACCAGGCTTGTCTAACTTCAGGCCTGTGCTCTTAACCTCTTCTTTATCTGGTCTTGAATTGGAGCACTAATTCCTGGGTCTGGTGTCTTCCCACTTTGCTATGCTGTCTGCCACATGGCATGTCCTTTAAGACATAAGGCCAGCCAAACAACAAAAGGAAGAGAGTATTCTAGCTGCATTAAAGGGCAGCAGACTCAAATTTGAGGCCAGGAGAGAAATTAAAAGGTCAAAACGTATCATGTTCATGTTTGCAATTGATGTTCAGTATAAGAGGTGAGTGTGGTGCTTATCAGCAAATGACTTCATTTCTTACCAGCCGAGGGACTCTGGAGTTTCTTTTCTTTCTTGCCTTCATTCCTTGAATATGAGATGGGAAAAGTGATTGATAGCCAAGGCTGCCTGCAGTGTTTAAGGCCTGGACTGACACACAGTAAACACCTAGAATGTTCCCTTACATTTTCCTATCACTGTGTGGTCATTGCTTTTATTTTTAAGCTGAATTTAATAATTCAAGTCTTACTATGGCTTCAATAGTTCTCCATGATTTCGTGCTAAACTTTCAGGGTTTTTTTTTCCTACTGTTTTTCCACTTAGCCTTCACTCACCAGGCCTCTTTTCTGTTTCTTGAAGAACTCATTTTCATTTCAAGGCCCATAAACAAGTCTTCCTTGAAGGAAATCAAAGATCATCCATTGCAGCATTTCCCCCACTAGGATTTCAGCAAAGTGTCATTTTGTCAGTGTGGCTTTTGTGAAGGGCCTCGTCAAAAGCAGGTCATGCTTCCTCTAGTGGCGATTACCCTCTATCAATTTCCTTCTGGGATTTCTCCTTCCATACTTGGAGTTATACAATTAGCCTCTTTTTGTAGTGGTCTGTTTGTCCTCAGGAATCTATATATAATCTGAGAGGACAATGGACTTCTCTCTTCACCAAAGTTCCTTGGTCCCTACAACACCACCTAAATGTTGGTGCCCAGAAAATACTTGTGAAACGAATGAATGAATGAATGAATGAATGATTAGACTTTGTGGTCCAGATTGGGAGTTTCAGATAATCACAGTACACAAAGACACATTTGTTGAATATTAGTTCATGAGGTAGAAATGAGATTTCTCAGTGAGCGGCACCCCACAGGTAAAGACACACTATGTGTAACTTCAGGCACAGATGCTGCCTTAGTTTTAGTCCAGCCCTTACATGTTCTCATAGCATTGAAGTGTAGCACTAAAACTGGTCCAATTGCCAATCATTTTGAGGCTTGGTTCCCATCTGTCTCGAAGGGTATTATTTTAGTACATGGCCCACTTTCACAGGGCTCTTTTCTCTAATGTACCCAGCATATCATCTGACCCCCTAATTACTGAAGAGAATCAGAATCCCAGTGCTTTTGAAGTGCCTACAGGTAATGTGAATCATTAGAAGCACATGTCATAAAAACTGAAGACATTTTTCAAATCACTTAAATTATAATAATTAATTTAATATGCTTCATATGTTTAAACTATATTTAGTTTCAAGCCATATGCTTTCTTACATGAAATGTAGTTCCAGACTTTTCCATTGCTTTAAAATATAGTCTTGGATGTTAAAATTACCCAGCCCACTAAGAGTTAACATCTCTATAGTAGAGATACCTGGAATACTGTCTGTAATAAGTATTAAGACTACAAAAAAGAAAGTCATTGGAAAAAGACTCACTTTGAACGATGGCACTTATGGTAAGTTGGTAACTCCTACCTCAACATTCGCTCACTGCATCCAGCAGCCTGGGCTTTGCATTCAGACAAAGACACTGCTGCTAACACTGCTAAGATATGTCATTGTCACACGTTATGAGTTCTACTTTACAGATCTTTTATTCCCCAAAATTCTTGGTTTTGAAATATTTTAGGAATTAAGCTATATGTTTTGCCTTTAGACTCTTTCTAGTTGCTCTCCATGTTTTCAGAGGGCAGTTAACTGTTACGAAATTTATCCCTGCCTCTGGTTTCTGTTTTTACACACTTTCATTTAACTTGTAAAAAAAATACAAAAGACATAGATTTATGATGCACACTGTGATGCTTTGATCACCCCCTGTCTTATATTTTTCTTTTTTTTTGTCTTATATTTTTCTTAGGCCACCTTTAAACTGTCACCATCACGAGGCCATGTAACAGTTAAATCATTCTGTCATGGCTTCAACGATGAATTAAATACAAAAGAAAAATTGCTGACAATTTACACATGGCCAAATAAAAGATTTAATAACACAAATATGACTTAAGATGGAAATATTTATCAACTAGCATAGAATTTGATTATTAAACTTGAAATGCCTCTTTTTTTTCATTTAGGATGGTATTCAATTTGTGGCTTATCTGGCAAACGCTAAGGAGTAGATTCATTTTAATTTGCTCCTGCTGCTGCTTTCAACAATTGTTAGGTAGCTGAGCCGATGATGCGATAAACTAAGGAAAGATGACTTTTTGACATGACAGGTCATGATTTCAGGGATTATTAATTGTATAAAATCTACCGTGCCAGATTTCTGACTTCCATGGGCATATATCTGAAGAAACAATGATATCATTTTAGGAAGCAGCTTCTGATAGACATGAGATTTTTTTTTTTGGCTTTGACTCAGAACTTCTGATGATTCTCTAGTTTATTTAAGGACAAAAATGCCCTCTTTGTTTCACTTTACTTTCCTGGGTTGTTGCACTGCTATAGCCTGCTGATCCACCAGTCACTGTCAAAGAAGTGTGCAGGAGCTCAGCCTCATTCAACCCCTGGAGACTTGCAAGCAGAACTTCTCCACCTACATAGGGAAATGTTGAAAGCTTCTTACTTCCAATCCATATTTATACTTATTTTTTTCTTTCTTTCTTTCTTTCTAGTGCATAAACAAAGAAGTAGTTTTGCCACGTGTAAATCCTCGGGAATCTAGTTGACAACATAAGATATTCCCTATTCGATGTCTGTAAACTCCAATTAGGCACAGAAAAAGGGATTTGCTCGCCAGCTGCCTGGACAGGATTGGCCATCTTCTCCTGCCTTAGAGAATGTCCACTGGAACATGAGAGGAAACATAAATAATGTTATTCTTTTGCAAAGACTACCTCACTGCAAGCCAGCTGTAACCTTAATGATCAACAGCTGTAAGTATGCATCAGCCAAAAGGAGAAGAATTAATGTGTAATGGAGATTGAGAGAAATAGATGAATTGGCAGGTGTTGGAAGGGTCCATTATTGCTTAAAGTAATAGATGGTTTGTTGTAGTGTAAGATAAAATGTTTAGAGGAAGACTGCTCCTAGTGTTCAAAACCACTAGGAAGAGGTGCATCAGCATGAAGAACAGATTCCCCAGTCCTTATTATATTTGGCACTATTATGTGCCCTCCTGCAACATTTTTATAGTTGTGTCAAAGATTGGCAATGCCTGACTGTACTTTCATTTTGTTGTAGGACACTTTGAAATAAAGCAAATTTACTAATTGTCAGATTTAAAAAAAAAAACTTTATGATCCATGGTGCTCTTTAGCAGTATTTACTAATTAGCTCTGCATTTTTCTGCTCCATAAATAAAACAGCTCTAGATTTAAAAGCTCTAATTTTTGCTATGTATCACTCAGTTTTTTCAAAAAAATCTTAAGAATCTTTGATTATTATTAAATATTTTGTGACATATTTAAAATTGTTCTTGGCATTTTTCTAATTAGCTTGTACTAATATTATTTTATTAATTTATTTAAAGGAATTGGGTCTGGAATATCAAGTCATAATTGTTATTTTCCCAATAGTTCACTTAAGCTGCAGAAATGATTTTCCTCACTTTAAAAAATGTGACCTACTCACAAGTTTTGGATTATAACTCATGACATGCACTTCCAACATTCAAAACTGTGCTTGATCATTGCCGGTCAATAATCATCATTGGAAAATTAGTTAATGTATAGCCTATTTGAGTTTGTGCAATATACAAACTGTGTGATAAGTTTTCAAATAGTTGTTTATGAATAGTTGTGTAGCAGGTGGGAGCTGAGGGTACAAAGTATTAATATTCAGGAACATCCAGAAGTAGGAATTCCTTTCAGATCAGCTGTCTGCCCACTTTTATTCTAACAATTGGCAGGTGACAATGTAGATATTTTCCTATAAAACCACACTTAGGAATGAGGTGAGAAACTCTGGAAGCTTAAATTCCATCAAAGCTTCAGCTAGTTCCTTGCTGTTCTTGTCCTCCTGGTCACTTTATGCAGACCTTCTGCTGGTGGAAATGCCAGTGATGTCCATTGCACTAAGGGATGCCCCGCTGTCTTTTTGAAGCATTAGGATGCAGGCAGACCTCTAGCCAGGCGGCATCCCTGCTTCTCTGTGCATTCATGGTGTCAGTTCAGCAGGCTCCAGAACGACCCTGGCAAAAACGTAGCAGTATCCTCTACCTCATTGGAATGACTTATTGAAAACTTTTCTCTATACAAGTATATTAGTTAACCAAATTCTGTAATAAAGCCAATGCAAGGGGATCCACTGGACATAAATTACTGCACATTAAAAATATATGCACTTGCCTCTCCCTTGCTCCTTCTGGAATATATAACCTGTTCACAACAAGGCTTATAATGTCCTACTTGTTCTAGCCATTAAAAACCAGTTTGAAATCCATATAGCAAAACATTCTGGTAAAGCCTCTAGCAAATGCATACAGTAAATCTGTCCTGCCTTTGCTGGGGTTATAATTTGCATGTCGCATGCCTGTGTCTCTGGAAACATTCCGGAGTCTTCTAAGAAAGCATTCCAGTGTCTGCCTCTGTAACTGTCCATATGGCAAATGCCTCTGAGATCACAGAATTTTTCTTATTTAAAGCCAAACTTATCCCCTCTATGTTTTGGAGTTCTCAGAAGGAGCTCACAAAGACTCTGGAAACCAGAGGGAGCAGAGCAAAGTGGAGCGAGGGAATGAAAGCTCACTGGAGACAAAAGCCTCTGCACTCCCATAATGCAGTCTTGGAAGCAGGCAGACCTCTCGCTCTGCTTCAGGAAATGAGAATGGAGAGCCTATATCTCAGCTGCAGGAGTTGATGAGGTTAGCAGTGCAATTAAAATCTTTAAATGTTCTCTCTGATACATATTAGATTTTCTTTTAATTTATTCAGAGAATCAAACACAAGCGGTAGGAGTTTTAAAAGCATTTGATTTTTCTTCTTGAATAGGGGACCTTTAAATTTCATGAGTGTGCAAACAAAACTTTCAAGCGTGTGTTCACTCTGTCTAGTCCTAGAAGTAAAAGGCAGCCAGACAAGACTCTGGGAAAAAATAAATCACGGCATCAGCTCTGTCTCTGAAATGCAAAATTACAACTTTGAAATCACATTTAGGACCTTGTGTTAATGATGAAAGGAGCTTCCGAGGAATAATGAAAGGGATGATGTTTTAAATGTCTCTTTCCCCTTAAACACTTCAGTGGTATCTATTCATTCCACAAACATTCACCAGTGTGTTGTCTTTGCTACGTAGTTCATCCCTTAAAGAAAGCCACAGTCCAGTGGGAGACAGCTATGTAGTGGATAATGGTGAAACCACCCCGGAGGACAGGACAGCGAGGGCTCTGGAGTCAGTTTTTCCTTCTCATCACCACCATCTCTGATCTGAGGGGGTCTAGAGGCTTGTGGAAAGAAACCACTGAACTGACCTTTCAGGGACAGAAGTTGGTTAAGTAAGTGTGTGTGTGTGTGTGTGTGTGTGTATGTGTATGTGTGTGTATGTGTATGTGTATGTATGTGTGTATATGTGTATGTGTGTATATATGTGTGTATGTGTATG
The DNA here is from genome assembly GCA_004024765.1 of Zapus hudsonius. Classification (NCBI taxonomy): domain Eukaryota; kingdom Metazoa; phylum Chordata; class Mammalia; order Rodentia; family Dipodidae; genus Zapus; species Zapus hudsonius. The sequence continues at coordinate 17,779 of PVHP010009283.1, forward strand.
TGTGTATATGTGTATGTGTGTATATGTGTGTATAAGTGTGTGCATCTGTGTGTGTATGTGTGTGCACGCGTGCGTGTGTGAAGGATGCTAAAGACAAGATAGAACGGGAATGGTTAGAGGGAGCAAGAAAGAGCTGCCACAATTCCCTGAGTTAAAAACAAAATTCTCTAACCAGAGGAGTGGACTGATGAAAGTGAAGGCTTGAGCAAGCAGAAGTCAGAGGATGTGGGTTTGGGTTCTGGAAGGCTTATTAAAGACCTAGGATTGATTCATTACAGGGTTTCCCAGACTGCTATTTCTGTTACTGCTCAATACTTCATTGATATGTATCCTTTCAATTTATTTAACTCTTTTACTCCAATAAATTCGTTTGTTTTTCTTTTTACATTTTATATGTGCATTGTGTGCGCGTGTATGCTGTGCACAAAGAGTGAGCTACCCGGGCACACGCACAGAGGTGACTTTTTATGTTCTCTAATGCTCTTCTGGCTTATTTACTGTCTCACTAATGCTGGAGTTCCCCATTTTTCTGCTTAATTCACCTACCAGGGAGTCCCAGTAATCCTCCTGTCTCTGTATCCCCTCATGCATGCATTGCCTTGCCCAGGCTTTTATGTGGATCCTGGGGAATCAAACTCAGGTCCTCATGCTGCATTCCAGAGCCATCCATCCCCCAGGCAGCCCCAGGAAATTTACTTTTAGCAAAGGTTTATATATCAATTTCAGAATCATCACTTATTTGGGAATGATTGGAAATTTATTAACAGCAAATCAGAAGGAGAGTCAGAGGTGGGGTAGATTTGGGTGACAAAATGAACTCCCAAAGTAGTTGGAGGGATTTAAGACGATACTAAATAAGAAGTCACAGGAGAAAATGTCCACATGTGTCATCTTCAAACAGACCCAGGTTCCAGTTCAGGGGACTAAAGGGGAGCCACTTCCACACATTGAGAAGATAGAGCAAGAAGGACTTTACAACATCAATTAATGATTCCAGAGGCAAAGAAGCAAAGGGGTGTGGTGTACAGTGAGGGCCTCTGAGTAAGCATCACAAGCTTCAGTGTCTGCAGGGAGATGAAGGGAGGTAACTGAAACCTGAAGAATTACTGGATTCAAAGGATCTTATGTTTACCTAATAGTGCTGGTCCTAGAGCTGTTGAATGCCCAGAGTAGACTTGGGATAATAGTTGTTCCTCATCTTTTGAAACACTCTCTCTAATCCCATTTTCTTCATTGTAGTATTCCCCTCTTCCTAGTTGAATCTCCTAGGGTCTCACTATCCCCTGCATAACAATGGAAATAATCACAATTACTTCAGAGAGTCCCTGCACCTATGAAATCAGGTCATGCATATGACACTCTTATTGAAGACAGCTGTATGCATCTATCTGCTCTATTTATTGAAGTTGAATCACCAAAAGGTTCATTTGATTTTCACTCTTGCTCAAAAAAAGTTTTGGTGGAATGCATTTATTGCTAAATATTTAGAATCATTTTTATTTTGGAGCATCTATAGAAGGCTATAAGCAGTTCAGTAATGCTATTATTTATTTTCTTCATTCATAATCACTCAAAATTCTTTGACCTTTGAAAGCTCAAGATGACTGAGACAAGCAAACTTCCTAACAAATAACTCAGCCCAAGACACAAAGCCACAGAGAGACTTGCTTGTGGGTGACGGTTGATATTTCATTATCAAGTCCTCTTGCCATTTAACCTCTGGGGAGATAGTTTTTTCTGTCTACAATGCTTCCTATACAGAGTCCCTCTAAGACCTGTTCTCACATTACTTATGTATATAAAAACATTGTTTTCCATCACTCTCAAATAGAGTAAAGCCCTGAAAGATTTTTCCATAAGCCAAACTGTAAAGAATCCTTACTGGGAACAAAGTGTTAAGGAAAATGGATAGTGTAGATAGACAGAATGAAAATAAATGTTGGTTGATCCAAGAAATAATATTAAGATAGTTCTGGGAACAAAAATAGAAATATGAATTTTTTGGGTTACCTGTCTTCATTCTCAATACTTTCTTCATTTCTCTTTAAGTTTGTTGGCCTTCCTTATTCCATTATAAAATTATTTGGCCAAATGAGGAAGGGTGAATAAAATGTCATTTCCCTAGAATTTCAGAAAGCAGCACACTTGGATACATGATGGGATGATAGCGGAGTTGTTGAGCAGTGGTCTCCGGTCATATTGTCATAGCAGTGGTCACTACACATCTGGATTTCCAGAAATTACTGTTTCCTGTGCAGGTTCTTAGTATTCTCAGAATGGACTCTCTAAAAAAAAGCAAATTATATTATATTTGTTTCTTCTCCTTTCTTCTCAAATCTGTGACTGCAAATGCTTTCTAGCCATTTCTGCCAAGAGGGAAGTGATCCATCAATTAAGTCATATTGAAATGATTGTATCTAAAATGAGTTTACTTCCTGTTGGTTGTATTTAAGATACGATTTGAAATAATAAAGTAAATCATGAATAATAAAATTTTATATAAATCTGGTTTAAATATTAAAATAAAGCATTTTATGTAGTCTTTCGCCTATCTGTAGATAGTACACTAGGTTTTCCTTTCCATTTCATTTACTATTGATTTATAAGAAAATTACCAACATTTTCCTCATACATATATATGACAGCAGTTACAGCATAATATACACAAATTGCGACCATTAACTTCAATCTACTTGATCTTCACCAACTTGTCTTTCCTAATTGCATCATCTCTGTTTTCTTCCTTAAAGTCTAGCTACATTTAACCTTCCTTACCAATGAAGGGAAAATAAGAAACTGGAAAAGGATTGAAAAAATCCTTATGTGAATTTATTAAAAACATAAAATAATAAAAAAGATCTCAATCTCAATATTAAAAATGTGACTATGTGTTCATTTTATGAATAACTTTTGGTAATGCACACGGAAATATTCTCCTGGATACTCTCTTTTTGTGAAAGAGACTGTAGTCTTTAGAATAGTTTCCTGGTCATTCAGATATAGAAATTTTAAGAAATTACATCGGGGGATATTCATGTATCTATCTTCTGTGTTTGAGAAATGGTACCTGAAAAGCTGCAGAAAAAAGCAGGGGAAATCACATCTCATGTTAACTTATATATTAACTATGCACTTTTTAGTTAAGTACTTGGAGTGTGTAAACACACAGCAATATAACCCTTTCAAAGCCTTGCCAAGCTCTCCATATTTCACAGTGCTATTAAAGAACCATTGAATGAGTAATTATTTCTTAAGTGGTGACTGTATTGCCTCATAACAAGATTCCAGGCTTTATCAGTTACAAAATTAATGCTATGTGTCACCAAAATTGATTTCACAGTTTTCAGGGGACACAGGGGAAGCACACAGGGGAGAATATGACTAGATCATCTACAACAAAATTCAGTGAGGACAAGATGTATGTTCCTATGGGTGGTAAAGTTCAGCCAGATCCTAACTTCCAGGAGCGGCTCTCTGGAATATACATTGTGTAAGTGTCTCTAATAGTGTCTCTAAACCTTTGTCTTGCTCCAATAAAGATCTAGAAAGTATCTCCTACTTCTCACAGCTTCTGCAACACACTTGTCCAAGCCCTCTCCCCCTCTTCCTGGATGAGAGCAGTGGACTTCTGATGACTAGTGTTCTTGGCTCTTAAGTCTCAAATAACAGTCAGAGTGACCTTGACACGGTGCACAGGAGCTCACATAAAACTCCAGTCAACACATTCCAAAGGCTTCTCATCTTCCTCAGAAGCCCATCTTAAATTCTACCCATTGCCTGGGAGAAGCTCGCAGCAACTCCCCAATGGCATCTCTTGTGCCCCTGATCACACATTCTCAGCTCCAGCCACACACACCACAGTGGTCTTCTTCTCTTGCCCCCCCCCCAAGCCACATTTAGAGCCTTTATAGTTGCCTTTTCCTTCTTTTAGTAGTGACATCATCCACCCGAACTTTCTGGGTGATGGAGTATAGTAAGTTGCCATCATGAGAACATAAACATTTAGGGTGGTTCACATTTTCTTTGGGTCTTTGATGTTACTAATCCCTGTCAGTGTGTTAGTGTCCCTGTAACTGCCTTTTTTGGACATTTACTGCTATGCATTATTCTATATGTATATTATCTGTTTATTATCTGCTTACTATCTTGTAATGTCTATAAGAGCAGAGAACATATTATTTTTTTAACATATTTTGTTTTTCATTCATTGGAGGATTTTACTCAAAAATATTTCCTAAATATAGAAATAAACATAAATGAGTAAATGACCATTAATACTTCATAAAACATGCCATGTGTGTTGGTAGTGGGATTTCGTAGGAATGTTGAGAAGTGGTGGAAGAAACATGATGGAATACCAGTGAAAATGAAGAATAAATGGAAATTCCCATGTGTTATAAGTTCTCTGAAATGCCCCACTTTCCTTGGCTCTGAAATCCCACAAAAGAACCATTGTAAAGCCAACTGCTGGGTACTGCTGATTCGGTGTTACTACATAGATCTCTGTGTAAATTTTGTTCTTCCTAGGAAAACACTTTCTAATCTCTCTCTCTCTCTCTCTCTCTCTCTCTCTCTCTCTCTCTCTCTCTCTCTCTCTCATCTTCCTCTTTCTTTTTCTCCTTCTATCTGACCCACTTTCTGTGTGTGTGTGTCTTCTACCACTTTTCAGTGAAACAACCAAATATTCAGGTAGACTCAAAAATTCTTCAATACTTAAACCAAGGAAATATTCAAATACAGAATTAGTCTATGGTAACTGACTGGCTTAAACTATCAAACTTGCTGTCTTAGCTGCAGCCATGAGGAAGTTTTGACCTTCCATATCATGCTTCCTGCTAATTGACAAAAGCACCTTTCTGTCTTAAAACTGCATAGATTTTACCATGATAAAAATATATAACAAGAATAACTTCAAAACAGCATATAACACATGAGATATCACATAACTAAACTATAAATAGAATATAAATAAAATTTTAAAATAAATCCCTTATTATGTATGGACAGTTTTATTGATACTAGGATGAATGTAAGATCACTAGTGGTGATGGTAGAAGTCATTTTGCTAAAGAAATATTAGAGGGCTGGAGAGATGGCTCAGCGGTTAAGGCCTTGCCTCCAGTGCCTAAGGCCCTGGGTTCAATTCCCCAGGTCCCACATAAGCCAGACCCACAAGGTGGTGGCCCTGGTTCTTTCTCTCTCTCTCTCTCTCTCTCTCTCTCTCTCTCTCTCTCTCTCTCTCTCTCTCTCCCCTTGAAAATGAATAAATAAAATATTTATTTAAAAAAAAGAAATATTAGAGAATATAGTTTATTTTAATTTGGGTCTCACTAAATGATGTCATTTTCTGGTTGGTCTTGGGAAGATGCTGGAAACGCACTGTGTCTACTGATAGACAGACATAGATATGCACTTATAACGACTCCACCCTGCACCCCCCTAGAAAAAAATTAAATGATTGACATACATCATCAAGCTATTTTTCCATGATTACCTGCAGGTTAAACACTGCCCTCTGCAGCAGATGGTCAATTGGCAGTAATGGCAAGGATTGTTATCCTTCCTCTCATTCCTGGACTATGCGTTTGATACTCCTCATGCCAGCAAATTGCTACAGGTTCAAATAGTGCCCCGTGTATCACAGAGAAACCAAATAATTGAGGCTGTCAGACGGACTCTCTTTCCTTCTCTTTTTCCTTTGTATGGGAAAATCGTTCTACTTTCATATAATTAACATCCAAGAACACAGCACAAGGGAATGCCAGGGTAAGATCTTACAACCTCATCAGAAAGAAAACCATAACAATATGTATGATAAACAGCTAACAATGAACTTAGAGTTCCCAGAGTAAATAATACTTGTTTTCACCACTATGTATATTATGGTATGAACCAGAAACTTTTCATTAGCTAAAAAACAAATAAATACATAGAAATAATTAAGATTTTTAGTTGAAACTTTGTCACAAGTATGTACTATACACCATGGAACCATCAGAGTGCTAAATGTGTTGAAACCTAACTTTGAAGTAATTTGGAAAACGATTGTAGAAACATTGTCATATATACCATATGTGTAATCTAAGTAGTCTCAGATTGAACATACAGACACAATGATACAGACTAAACAGAAAGAAACAGACTCGAGTTCAAGTTCTGCTCTGGCACTTTCCATTGTTGGCAAGGTCGAATCTTGGTTTCTTTAATTTTCCCCCATAGATGGTTAAATTAGGGAATCAAAGTAGGTTAAAATTGGGCTGTTTATAATTATTAAATTATGCAAGGAGAATAATGACCACTGCATTTTTCAAAGAATGCATTCACAAGCTAAAAGGGAAGAGAGGAACCATGTTAAAGTGTTTAGCAGCAGCTTGTTTACAGGACTGAGAGTCTTTCACTTCCCAGATTTTTCTGAATTTTAAAAATAAATAGCAAGAAAAAATAGCTGTTTCAGTTTCCACACTAAAATTCATTTTATATTAGATAAAATTTGAAATTGATATGCTAATAGCATTTATCCTTTTCACCCTAAGTCCTTTTGGATCTGAAAGAAAACTATCTCCAACTCACCAAATAAAATGCAACTAAAAGTCTCCCATGAAGAAAGGTTCTGAGATATTTTTTTCTCTGAATGAAAAGATTTATTTCATTTTACCAGGATGAATAAATGGGGTCCTTGAAATATCACAAAGTTTGAATGAAATTGAGCAACCATTCTTCTAATTCTTACTTTCCCCATTACCCTAATCCAGTAGTTTAATGCCACACATGGGTACTATCTTTTCATTGACAGTCTATAGGTTCACACACCCAGAGAAGTTTCAACTAGTATTTAAAGTCGCTTTATTTATGTGTTCTTATGAGCCAAGATTAGTCATTTTTAGTAGGAAACATTCCACAGCATTCATATGTTTTCTTAAATGCATCTCAACCCAGAGACACTTCTTAGCCAGGTTTCTGTTGGTTACCTTTTGTAATATTTCCCTATTAATTTCTCTATTTAAACATCTTCTAGAACCCAAACTATGCTTGTTTCTCGTCTAGGGAAGATATTAAAGAGCATCTATGAGTTAGAACAAAGAAAAAGAAAGGAGGCAGGAACAAATGCATGAAGGGAGGAAGGAAGGAAGGAAGGAAGGAAGGAAGGAAGGAAGGAAGGAAGGAAGGAAGGAAGGAAGGAAGGAAGGCAGCACAAAAGAGAAGACAAGAAAGAGGAAGAGAGTTTTTATGTGAACTTTTCATAGATCTCAATTTTAGGGGTGTCTCAGCCTCCATGGTGGGCAAGTTCAGAGACACATGCCTGAAGCCTTAGCCCAGAGATGAAGGGGGAGTTTGCCTGGGAGTGAGCTAAACGGAACACTTTCTTTTATCTACATAGTGAAGAAGACATACAGGCTTCTTCAAATGGAAATCTCCTGACAATTTCATGGATGAGAGGTTGTCCTTTTAAAAGATACCTTCTGTTTCGACTGCAGCTTTCAGCAAGTGAAAATGACTTGTTTTACCAATTTTTCAACTTTCGCAAGATGCTAAGACACCGCGTCAGCATTCTTACCCATTCCCCAGGAGGTGGCAGATCTCTCATTTAACTCACAGGATGGGGGTATGTTTTTCCTTTACCGCCCTATTCATCATACTGTTCCTCTGCTGGGAAATCACAATGTCCCTCATCACCTTAAGTCTCCTTCAAAATGGAAAGAGCGTTTGTAATATCCTCCCTTGAAGCTTTTGATTTCATTCACGATGTGACATAAGGGTCCAGGGTGCTATTTGATCCATCAGGACTTGTAAGGTGCTCCCTCACCAGCCATCGCATGGATGAATATATAGAAAGCAATGGAGAGAAAAGTTGGCAGCTCCCATGACCAACGAAAGCAGAAGCTGGAAGAAAGACCCAGCTCTCCTGTCTACTGGGGAGTCAACACTCCTGTGTCAACACACAGCCCACAGGGCGAGGTAGCTTTCCTACTTTATGATCTACTGTACTTGGCATCTGCTCGGGCGCTGCAGACGAGGTCTATTTTGGGGATCCGTTGTGCTTTCTGATTGCCATTTTCCCCTCTGTCTCCTCTCCCCGTTAAATATTCTACAGTATATTATCACTTCATTTTGCTTCACTTATTTCCTCTGACAGTGGTGCGGGGCAGTCTGGACTCAAAGTCACTTCCTCTCTCAAACTCAATCTGTCTAAATGTCAAAAAGGGAAAAAAAGTAGGACTCTTAAAATCTCAGCAATCTGGCATTTCTGAAGAAATATTTGATAGGTGTTGCATTTCTGAAACTCTGGTTGTTGGGGAGGGGATGGACGGGGCTGAGCGAGCTATTTGGGATGAAAATACAGTTATACCAATGTTCTGCTTCCTCTGAAAAGTGATATTTTTTTCATATTAGGCACAGTCGCAGAACAGAGGCTTTGTTAATTTGTTTATTGAGGTTTTCTTTTTTAATTGAGAATGACTCCCCTAATCAATATGTTCAGATTTGAGACATACATTTAACGAATGTGGGCAAGGACTTGATCTAAAATTTGATAATGCTCACAAAATTTAGAAACTATTAGTTCCCTCTCTTTACTTCTCCTCTCCTCTGAACTGCTCCTCCCAAGTTCTCTCTTCTCTTTCCCTCCCCATTTCCACCCTCAATCTATGCTGAAAGATTGTCAAGTCTGGCGATTTCTAAAAGCAAATCTCAGAAAAGAACTTACTGAAGGTTTTGCAACTTGTCTTTTGGGGAAAGTCCTGGTACTGAGTGTTTTCAGGCTATTTCAGACCATCCTAATTATAGGCTATCAGGAATAGAATTAGAGATGGCTTAACTAGGTCAACAGAATTCAGTGATAGCAAATGACTATGCGGCCAGGTATCTGGGATTAATGAAGTGTTTGACCTAAAAAAGTCCTTCTATTGGGTAACATGGGGCAGCTCCTGTTAGATAAACAGCTGAGTCTGCCCAATACCACCAAACAACTCACGCTGCCATGAACCGAGGTGTGTCTGCTACACTTTGGATCCATGTTAAATTCATGGTAGCCAGCCTTCATGCCTTTATTTGCTTCAAAAATTAGTCAATATGGTATGAAAGCAAGCATGTGTAGGAGAGAAGAGTGGATGAGACATTGGATTGCTTGATATCCCCCCAAAATATGTCAGGCACAAAACCAAGTGTTTAATAGGTAATGACACATTAATCTCCAGGGCGTCTGTGGGAGGTACCTACTCCCATATCCTCAACATTACAACATTAATAAATAGCAGAATGATAACTTTAGTCTCATGTTTCTTCATTACTAAAATCCATGTATTTCAATACTCTAACCTGGAATCTCAAATTGTTTTGTTCTTTCTTTGGGGACTTGATTGCTTTCCAAGACTTGAAGCAGATTGTTAACCTTCAAGATAATATCCCAACTCATATGGCTAGGATGAATACAAGGCAAAATAAAAATTTATTCTGTATTAAGAAAAACATCATTAATTTCATTCTATATATCCCATGGATAAAGACTTGCTGACAAAAAAGTGATAGACTAATGCATATTTTCACTTAATTTATAATATGAAAAAATATTTTGAATTTTATGTGAAGTTATTTTGAATTTAAGGACATTATGATCACTAAAGTTTTTTTCTAGCCAGCAAAGAAGAGGATAATAACAAAATCTCAGACAAAATTCTGTAATGTGTCAGAATACTACAGTTCCATCTCTAACATATGAACAGATATTTTCCTGTGTGTGTGTGTGTGTGTGTGTGTGTGTGTGTGTGTGCTTGTGTGCATTCACATGTGTACACTTGTGTGTGGTTGTCTGTGGTGGCCAGAGGACAATGTCAACCTCAGGTGTTGCTATTCATGTTTCTTGGGATAAAGTCTCTGACTGTCAGGGAACTCCTCCAGCAGGCTAGTCTGTCTAATCAGTGAACCCATGGATCCGAGTTCCCAGCTTCTCCAGTGCTGGTTGGGATTACAAGCAGGCAGCACCATGTCTGATCTGTTTGTTTTTGATTTGTTTTGTTTTGATTTTTTCATGTGATGCTGAGATAGCTCTCAGGTCCCCATGATTGCAAAATATGCACTTTACTGATGAATTTCCCGACCAAGTTTTTTTTCTTTTAGTTTTCAGTTATCAAAGTACAGAGGTCCATGTGAGTTCAATTCATAGCAAGTATGAACTTAATTTTGATGTCTTCAAATATATTTTAAAATGAAGTTCCCATTTCTTGAGTATGACAGCGTTTCGAGACAGAACCCATCATTTCATCCCATCTTTGTTATGTAGGGTTACCTTCCAGGAGAATTGTCAATAATTCTAGTATCTGTCTGGAAGGAGCAGAGCGATCAGAGGCTTTCTTATTGTCCTCAACAGGAACAATCCCTTCCCCTTACATTTCCAAGGCAAGGCTGATCAGCAGAACCTGCCCTTCCTCCTTAGTTGAGAGACCATGTTAATTTCGTGCCTATGTTTTGGGATTGGTTGACATAAATCACACTGAAGAAATTTCCACCCTCTTCTATACTATATAGTCTGTGACCAAAAGAAAATTCAACTCTTAGTACCTCTGGGCTATTAGATGAGAAACAGAAAATCAGAAGCTTACTCCATACGACTTTTTCTATTCCTACTGATTAAAGGTATTCACTGAATACTCTTGGTTTGGGGTGGGGAGGGGTGGTGTTCTGTAATTTCTAACATCATAGGGAAACTTTTTCTTACAGAAGAAAGTGCCTGAAGGAATAAAAGCCCTGAAACTTTTGACAAAATGATTTCAAAAAATGAATGATAGCTGTAGAACCCAGTTACATTCATATACAATGACTCTGCTACAAGCAAAGGTGATTGTGAATGCTTGCAGGATACATTACATATCATCTGGGCAGAGTTGGGGTTAGTTTTATAGAAATTATTTGGGTACACAAATAATTGTGTATATAATTTTACACACAGCAAACACATATGTTATAAATACTCTATGAGTGTGCATTACATCTACAATGTGCAACTGCTTAAATTATTGTATTTATGAATAAGATTGTAAATTATGTTTACAGAATATCTATTATATATTCATATATATATATGAATGACATGATGTAAAATTTTAAGATGGGTTTGCATTTTCTTAAAGTCACTGGGAAACAATAAAGTTGCTTTATTAAACTGACATCATCAAAACAAGAAGATGATGGAAGCTCTTCATCAGTATGTCACTCAGCCAAAAAGCAGCTGGGAATTTTCCATCTTTCGTCTTGTCTCAGTAGTTAGCAAGCCTGCCACAGAGCAGGGGCCCCTCAACATTTCCACTGTAACCCTTTTATGATGACACTAGAGAACTATATGAATAGAAACTTATATTCCTGTCATAATATTATACTGATACATATAATTCAAAGTTGTTTATATTTTATTCAACCAATAACTGAATTCTCTAGATAAGTCATATTGTCTTCACAAAGGAGCCTCCAGCAAAGAGAAGAAAAAATTCCATGTTTTCATATCAGATTTGTAAAAGACAGTATCTTTCAGAGAAAATAAACCTTGAAGTATTTTCTAATAATGTGACATTTCTGGTGTTTAGATATTCTTGGTGATTCTTATGTGGCAGAGGAACTTAGAGTAGAAATATGAAGTTTTTTAATAATGTATTATCAATAGTAGCTAGACTGAGAAACTGAAGAGCCACATTGATCCATGGAAAATTTCTTGTTTTATCTATGGATTGTACTGGCTTCAGATATTTCTGAAAACACCATTCACACTAAAAATCAAACTGGGCTTCATTCACCTCGCCTGTTGTCCAGGATCTAAAGCTTTTCTGCACTGTGCTGTGTGCTACAGAAAAAAGCAATACCTGTTCATACAAAGTTCATACTCTAGTGAAAAAGAAAGAAATTAAACAAAACATGAGGGTGAAAGGAGAGACTATGAAAATTGTTATGAATGACTTAAACCCACTGAGGTTTGAGGTGAAGAGCCAGAGATGAATTGTTGAAGACACGCCATCAAATCCAGGAGGCAATTCAGAAGGGGAATGTGAGTATCTCACCCCTGATGAGGAAGAAAGACCAGGGAACTTCATGTAGTTTTTAATACGGGAATATGAATGAGAAGTCAGGCAAACCTGGGAGTTCACACTACACGGCAGGCAGGGCTCAAATTTGTTGCATGCATACTCTAGTTCTTCAGTTCTCATCATCTGTGCTGTGAGGACCCACTGAAGAATTTCAAAAGAAGAAGTGTCATGGTCATATTTCTTTTCTCTCCCTATGGTTGAAAACAGGGTGCTGTGAGGATTGGAGATTGGCATTTGTGTGACAAAAGTTTCTTATATGGAGAAAGCATTTATCTCCATAACCACTTGTGAGGGCAGATTCACTCAAGCAGTGAAGACCCCAGAGCCTTGAGTGTCATATGAGAAAGACCGACTCTGCTCCATAGCAGCATGTGCATAGCGACGGAGGGATTCATAATCCTTCTACACTCAGCTTAGATTGCCACCCGGCTTCACTGATTATTTATTTGGCCACATTGATCATTTATTGTTGACTTTCTTTTGGCAACAAACACCAGGTCTTTTTCCTTCCAGTATTGTGTGATTTGGGACAAATCTTTCAACTTTCAGGATACCTGGGTAAATCACAAAAAGCAAAAAAAAATTCATTAAAGATAGACTTTTAATTTACAATACACTTCCAGTGAAATTTATCATTTTGTTACAGAGTACACAGAAAGCCTCATCTTTGGCTCTTTTCCTGCTTCAGGAAGTGGATGGAGGTGGGGCTGTATTTTATTGAAAAGAAGCTTCTGATAAAGTAATTCCATCATGACAGTTGGCATGCTACTCCGTTTGCAAGACATACCGGCATTTCTACTCTATCACTGGTATTTTAAGGAAGCATTGGTTGTTAATATAGATACATATTATAATAGTATTCATGTATACTTATTGTTCAAAGCTTCTTTCTACCACAGGTTATTCTGATGCTTAGATTAGAATCCTCAAGGTGATCATTGGTCAATATAAGTCAATGCCTCTGTGGCTCACTGAAAAGAAAGGATCATTTTAAATTTATAAATTAATCCATGCCCAGGTTTGAATTAAACATATGACCTCTCTAAGTGCCCCTTTATTTAGACTATCACATCATTGGCATATTTATATTATTTGCATGAAATCATTTTATTGTTCATTTTTAAAGAAGACCCCTTAGAGATTTTGTCAATTTGAGGCAGAAATCTCTGAAAGGACATTTCTGGAATTGAGATGGCTGGAGGAGATGTAGTTCTGTTACTACTAAGATTGAGCATCACATGAGAAGAGAAGGGAAGATAGGCAGAAAAGAGAATAAAGAGGAGAGAAAAACAGACAGAAGAAAAAAAATCTAGGGCTAGGGAGATTGTTCAGTAGTTCTGAGTGCTTGCAGCAAGCGTGGGGGTGTGAGAGAGCCCGAGGCTACCTGAGTTTGACTCACCTAGGTAGCTTTGGGGAATAGAGACAGAGAATCACCAGGACTCACAGAAAGTCCACCATGAGGAAATGCATAGAAAGATGATGAGGAGAGGATGCTTGACTTTCTCCTCTAGTCTCTGTGCATCTGTGACCACATCTGGAAATACACATATACATCTATGCACTACACACACACACACACACACACACACACACACACACACACACTACACCAAACATATTACACATGCAAAAGAAGTGAGAGAGAATTGGAGTTATGTTTAAAGAAGAAATAAATCTACCCAAAATCAAATTTTCTTAGCAATCACATGTTCAGTTTGATTTACAAGCTATTCCCATTTGCCTCAAAACAAAACTATTGATAACATACTTGCTTCAGGCCTCAAAGAAAGCTTTTCCCAAGTTCAGGTAATTTTATTATTGATTCCCTTAGATGGTTACCTGGTTTCCTCGCTATAAGGCACCAGCTTATCCTCATTGCCTCTCAGCCTTTCAGCCATGTAATATTGTCAAGTTAAGTAAAAATAGTGAATTTCATACCACATAGTAATAGCACAGAGCATGCTGGGAACCATTCCTCTATCATTTCTGTTAACTTTCTCAAGATCCCTGAAACTTGAGGATTTTCTTTGGGTTATCCACCAACTGAAGCTCAGAAAAATGTAGCAATTTTCCATGGTCATGAAACAAACTCACTTAATTCTAAAACTGATGAACTTTCTACCCCATCACTCAGTTTCCAAGAACATGATTAGTTATTGATGCTGAAACATTTTCATGATTGATGTGACTTCATTAATTTATCATATCCTATCTGAACTTGTATGCTTGACTAAAAGGAATCCTTCAGTCCACTTACATAGTTTATTGCATTTATTGATTGGCATATATTGAACCATCCCCTTATCTCAGGAATAAAGCCTACCTGGTCTGGGTGAGGGATCTTTTTGATGTATTCTTGTATTCTGTTCGCTAGTATTTTATTGGATATCTTCATCTATGTGCATGAGTGAGATTGGGCTGTAATTTTCTTTTTTGTTCTGTCTTTGGTTTTTCTGTCAGTATAGTGTTGGCTTCATAGAAGGACTTTGGCAGTATTCCTTTCTTCCTTCTATTTTATGGAAAAGTTTCAGAAGCATTGGTGTTAGTTCTTCAGTGAATGGGTATAATTCAGCAGTAAATACATCTGGGCTTGGGCTTTTTTTAGTAAGCAGTTTTTATTTATTGTGGCTCTATTTACAATAGCTAGAAAATTGAACCAGCCTAGTTGTCCCTCAACTGATGAATGCATAATGAAGATGTGATACATTTGTACAATGGAGTTCTATTCAGCAGTAAAGAAAAATGAAATTATGAAATTTTCAGGGAAATGGATGGATCTGGAAAGAATGATAGAAACTAAGGGAACTCAGGCCCAGAAAGCCAAATGCCACACATTCTCTCTCCTAGGTGAATCCTAGCTACAAATGTTTAGTATGTAAGTTGGAGCCAAAGTCAGTATTAGAGGCCAGAAAGCTAGACAGGGACTACAAGGGAGGGAGGAGAGGGGAGAATTAAAGGGAGGGTATTGTGTATATAAGTAAATGAACAGATTACTAGGGCTGAAATGGCCTAAGCAGTGTCAGGGGAAGGGATTGAGTAAAGGAGAGGTGAGAGGAGGATTAATCAAAATTTAAGAGGTTTAGAATAAGCCATATGGAAACCTACTACTTTGGATAATGGCATTATCCAAAGTAGCCATGGATTGTTGTTAGAAAAAATTCATGGACTGGAGAGATGGCTCCGTGGTTAAGGCACTTGCCTCCAGTGCCTAAGGCCCCCGGTTCAATTCCCCAGTACCCACATAAGCCAGACCCACAAGGTGGTGGCCCTTGTGCTCTCTCTCTCTCTCTCT
This sequence comes from Zapus hudsonius, assembly GCA_004024765.1. NCBI lineage: Eukaryota > Metazoa > Chordata > Mammalia > Rodentia > Dipodidae > Zapus > Zapus hudsonius. Next base: position 33,139 of record PVHP010009283.1, read on the forward strand.
CTCTCTCTCTCTCTCTCTCTCTCTCTCTCTCTCTCTCCTTGAAAAATGAATAAATAAAATAAAAAAAGAACTCTTAAAAAAAAGAAAAAAATCAATGCTAGGGATGGGATCCTATCCAGCAAATTGTTGGCCAGAGAGATTCTGGAGGCCCCCAAAACATTACAGGTCATTGCCAAGGCTCTGGTTGCCCAGCAGAATGAGATGGTAAGACCCTAATGTTGAAGACCATATATGCTTGGGATGCAGGTCACTGGGAAATCAAGCTAGAGCTGAGATGGAAAGCTCCTCCCTGTTAACCAGCTGACAGAAAGCTAGAAAAAGCTATGGCTGCATGCAGTCCTATGGGAGAGAGAAGTCATCAATGGTGGTGAACAGCAGTGGACCTTGCAAGACCTACGACTGGCCAGCCAGGCCAAATGGGTCAACTGGTGCAACAGTGGCAATCCGTTGTGGGGGAAACCAATTGCTCTCTAATTGGACTGGAGGCCAGCTGCACAGGAGGGAATACATGCCCAGTACAGATAACCTAGTCAAAAGCCTATGGTGGGGGAGGTCATGACCCCTAGGGAAGTGATGTCTGCTGTTGTCTGGTTAAATACATATATTATGCCCACCACACTGTCTTATGAGCCCTTTTTTATGTTCATACCCACATAATAATGCTACTTTCACTTTTGGTTAGAGAAGCTTCTCTTTTTCAGATGGGGGTGACCACTGGGATAACACAAAAGACACCACAGTGCTGAGAAGAAATGACAGTGGAGTGTTCAGCACTAGGACATCTCTATCACACTTCCCAGGGCTCAGGGTCTATTGCAGAAGAGGTGGAGGAAAGATTGTATGAGCAAAAAAGAAGGGTAGGACTGCTTACAATGCAAACTTCTAGACACAAATGGCCTTGATATTCATGACTTCACAGTGCCTAATAATACCTACACAAGACCTTCATAACAGGAGGAAAAGATGATGACACCAAAGCAAAACAGAGACTAATTGAGAGAGGGAGGGGATGTGAGGGATGGTGGGCGGGAGTTCTAATGGTTTATGGTCTATAATCATGGAATTTATCAATAGAAAGCTTTAAAAAAAATCTTCCCTAGCCTACTCATTTGAGCCCATTAAACAGTTATTCAGTGGAATTCATGGATCAGTCTCTGGTTCCCAAAACAATACTGATACTGCAGTAGACATCCATGTTGATTCCTGATCACCTTGATCTTCACCTTGATCAGTCCCCATTCTTGCCATGTGTTTTTACTCTCACCCATGTCTGACCCACATCTCGTATTGAGCTTCCTTTGCTGTTTTCAAACTACAATCACTGTTCACAGCCCATTTCACATGTCACTTCACACAGACAGTGTGTCCTGCTTGAGTCCTTCCCATCTTGCTTCATATCTGTTCTTTCTATCTCACCATCAAGGTTATAAATGGTGTTGAATGGGGAGACTGGGGCACTCCCTGGTCTCATTTCTCACATGACACCAAGCCTGCGGTAATTACCGAGTTAATCATTCTGTCTACCCATTAGCAGAAGAGAGAGAAAGCTATAAGGACTTGTTGTAATCTGACTCATAGCCTAGAATTCCAGGAACTCTCTACATTGCTCAGTACAGAACCTTGTCTGGCATTATGAATCACAGATTATCACCTAACTAATTCCTTCCCAATATGAGAAAATAAAACACTTAAGATATTAAAAGTATTATAAATCATAAGAGTTTGACCATGCGATGTGGGATATTCTAACTGTAATACTTCTAAGCCTTTTCTCTGTCATTAGACATTATCTCCATATATATATATATATATATATATATATATATATATATATATATATATATATATATATATATGTGTGTGTGTGTGTGTGTGTGTGTGTGTGTGTGTTTGTGTGTGTGTGTATAAAATGAAAAGATATATGTATAACAAATAAAGTTGATGCAGACAAGGCAAAAAATAATTAAAATCAGGCAGCTTTCAGCATTTTCTGAGAAAGCTCCTATTTTGATGGCTGCTAAGATATACAAAGTGACTTGTATGAAGTTACAAGTTCAACAAGCAAAGAATAAGTGCCCACCACAGCTGAGCCCTAAACAATACTAGTTGGGGGCTGGAGGGACAAAGCTAAATCAAGAGTTTTCTCTACCATATGAGAGTTATATAGTCTCGTGCTTCTTACCAGCACCCCACATCTTAGGATGAGCTATAGATGAGTAGAAAATAGTGTATACTTTGAGCAATCGTGGGGGGCAGGCGAAGGGGTTGGATAAAGGTCAAAGCATGCATGCATTCCCCCCCAAACAAATCACAGGTGCATGAGATGAATTGAGCAAAGTTTTGGAATACTCAAATGTCAGGAACACTTGATATTACAAATGGGAGATAGACTTGAAATAAATGTAATTCCTTTTTCTTTACCGTCTCCTTAAACGTATTGAAGCTACGGAACTTTTATAGTGAAATATTACTCATAGATGTTTCCCCAGCTGGCAAAGGGTCAGGTTTCTAGGTAGGTCATGAAGTATGCCTTTCAGATCTTCTGATAGTGCCATCAACTAAAATCATAGTTCTAAGTATAGAATCAAACATCATTCCAATACCCTGACGGGACTATCTTTCATAGAATAAGAAAGACAAGATCACATATCTATGCCTTAGGTTAGAGCAAGACCACATTCAGCTCCCAGAAGACTGGCAAGGTTAGCTCTTCCTCCTCCTCTGGCAGGAGAGTGCCCATTGCCCTTGAGGTTTCCTGTGTTAGTGGCTAATACTTTCCATGTTCACCACGTCACAAGGCCACATGGGCTGGCTAGCACCTGCTCTTTGCACAGCCCATTGAACACAGGAGTTTATATTTTCCCTCTGAATACCAGGAGGCTTGGATTTAACTGATTATAAAATGGGCCAGAAATAGGCCTTTGTGTGGTTGAGTCCTATCATATTTTACCTGGAAAAGAGAATCTATATGTTTTCATATGGCTGTAAAATAAGTGTGATGCTGGAGACGAAGCTCCAGACATCTGAAGGCTTCCCTCTTCTTCTTCAGTGACCTTTCCACACTCTCTTGTTAAGATTCTGAAATAAGGAAGTTACCAGGTCCGGAGATCCCAGTGTTTCCTATTGCTCTTTCCAGTAATAGCTCTCAGGGCCACTTTGTCACCAAGATCCACAGAATTGAATGTGATGGCAACAAAAGGTACTCTGAGTAGAAAATGAATTCCTTATGTTGAAAAGAGAAAAATGTGTGGCTGCTTCAGGAATGAGCCTGTAGACAATGGTGTACTTTTCTGTAACATCACAAAGGGATTACTGAACTGACAGATGATTAGAAGATTGACATAATTTTTGAAAATAATAAAGCTGAATTTTCCAATTTACTATGGCTTTCATGCATTTTCCTTTTAAACTGCTGGCTATAATACTTATGAAAAACTTATATAAGCCATTTATTTTGATGTGTTTTATCAGTAAAAATTCACAAATCAGTATGAACTCATATAAAGACTACTTCCCTTACCGTTTTCTTCCAGGAAACACACGTTTGGCTCAAGTCTTGACAATGATTCTTACAAAAAATAAATGCACCCAGCTCTCCGTGGATCCTCATTCAATATGGCAGGGGAGATGTCATTCAAGATTCTAAGGCCTAGTGACCTAATGAATTCAGAAAGGACTTTGGGGAATTCAGACAATTACTTTTTCTAGTGCAGCCTATATTTCAGTTCATAACATATATCTGGAGTACATTGTTTCACCTTTCTGCCAATACCAATTTTTGTAAAATATGAGAAAAAATATCTGCAGACTTCCATCCCAAACAATGGTGAAGTTAAAAACATGGGGTATAAGTCAATAATTATATGTAGAAAAATTATCTTTTTAAAAGTCTTTGAAGAGTATTCATATTGTTTATAAAAATGCACTAAATGGCTATATGTCTATCATGCATAGACTAAACCATTATATGTGGTAATAAGTGCAGTTTTAAATTATAAAAAATATGTCTAACATAAAATTTATCATTTTAACCATCTTGTACATACAATTCAGTAGCACTAAGTACATATACATTGTGTAGCTACTATCCTTACTCAGCAAACACTTATATTTCAAACACTGAACTCTGTATCCATTAAAATCACACTCTAACCAGTTCCATACCCACTCCCTGGCCATTCCTGACAACTGCTTTGCTTCCTGTCTCCAGGAATCTCATGGCTCCAGGTCCTTGTGGCGATGGAATCATCTGGGAATTGTCCTTTCGTGCCTGGCTTATTTCACTCATCACACTCTCATCTGTGTTGTAGCGTATGTGAGCATCCCCTTCTTTTTGAGGCTGAACTACAATGTCTTCTGTATATTCCACAGACTGGTTTGCTTTTTGTTTTCCATTCATGGGTGATACAAGTTGTTTTCCCTCTTTTGGCTGAGGAACATCATGCTGTTTTCTCTAGACCTGGGTGTTGAAATATGTATTGAAATTTCTGTTTTGTAGGGTATCTTACAGAAGTGCTGACTCTACTTTTATATTTTGAGAATAGCTTCCATCTTGCTTTTCATTTCACTTACACCACTTTACAATCCAACCGGTACCACACAAGAGCTCCGATGTCTCCACATTCTCACCAACACCTGTACTCTTCTTCTGTTTCATTATAGCCATCCCAGTAGGAACCATGATTATATCATCGTGCTCTTTCGCTTGACTTTTCCCAATAATCAGTGATACGCAAATATTCCTGTGCTTGTTGGCATCTTGTATACTTTGTTTAGAGAAATGTCTATTCAACTTCTCTCTCCTGATTTTAATCAGGTTGTTTATTGTTGAATTACGGAAAATTAATGTTTTAATTACATAACACATTGACTATGATTCATGATAACTAATTTTTGGGAAAACTCTGAGATATAAAGATTTAGTATAGAACTCTGAATGCCTTCACAACACAGTGGGTGTTATCAGCCACCCGCTGCAGAGAACAGAATGGGAAGAAAAATAACCGAGTAGAAGAGGAGGCAGGCAGAAACCACTGGATTGCTCATTCAGGCAAATTTTGCCAATCATTGTGTTCCATTTGATGAGTTGGTTACAAATTTAGGAAGCGGATGACTCACTTTTCCATTCCTGACGGGTGCACTGCAAAGGCCTTGCGTGCACTCATCTACTTAGCAGCAGGCAGCACCCAAACAGAGCAGGTCAGCTTGATGAGAGCTGGGAGCCTGTGTGATGGCTGCGCAGAAACAGCCGCCTATCTCCTTCCAGAGTAGGTCACTGTGACCTCAAGAGTTCTGACTCCATCTCTGTAACCCCTTCTCTAGCCACGGCAGGTCTGCCAAGCCCTCTTGACAATAAAACCCACGACAGATTAGTGTTCCTCAGCTGCTCCAGCCGCCTCTGCTGCTACTGCTGCTATTGTGGTTTCTTAGCTGTGTCCTGCTCACCTCTGTCTGGTTCCGACTTGTCCATTAACATGTTTCTTCTGCCCACTCTGCCCATCCTCTCCCCTCTGCAACCCCCCTGACAATGCTTGCACACCCGGGGCTCATCCATTCTGAGCACGTGCCCAAAGTCAGAGGGACCTGTTACAGCAGGCACTGTTAGGAGCTTGGCTGTGTTCCAAAAACACAGTTGTAAGGGCTTCTTCTTGCTGGTTAAGATTAAACGAGGCTTGGAGAGGAGGCTGATGAAATTGTTTAGAAAGCTGGGGTGGTGCCTCTGGAGTCCGTCTAGGTCCTGCCATCATTACAGGGATCGGACTGACTTGCCTTTCAAGTCTGGGCGGATGCACATTTGCAGATGTGCCCTAAGGAGTTTCTGTTTTAAACATATGCAGGGCAAATCCCGTTCTGAAAACTCCAAGAGGTTGTTTATTTTGCCAACACTGGGAAGGTTCTTCCCTGATATGGACTTTTTTTTAACCACACGCAAGATATGCAATCTTGTTATTCGATCATATTCCTGAAATATTCTTCATTATGTATTCTTTTTTCCTCCAAGAGACAGTCCTTGAGCGCTTGGGAAGTCCCCACATGATGCTAGGGAACAGGAGGCTGAACTGGTACACAGCACTGTATTCTGTGGCATCATGCACACTTTGTATCCCAGCTTTGGAACTCATCAATCAAACTCAGGGCAAGGGTTTTTGGCCCCTTTAGTAATTATTTACCGAATTTGCAAAAATGGTGAAGGTCATAGTAAAATCAATAACATAGTATAACACAGGAAGGGCTATCTCACAGCTGTAAGCAAGTTGCCTATGACAATGGTTGGCACAGGGTCAACGTTCAATGAAGATTTCCAATCATACTGTTTCTGCTATTCTTGAGTTAAGAGATGGGCTGTAGGCTTTTCAGCCATAAGTAAGTGCATCAGCTAGGGTGAAGGTAGGTGTGTGATCCTTTACAAGACAATATGGGAACTATAAGGAAGGTCACGAGACAGAAGTTCTGAGAGGGATTCATGAAGTCTGATGTGTGTGGGAGCCTGGATAAACTGCTGTGGATGACTTCCAAAGGAGATTTTACTTAGTCTGTGATTTAAAAACAGAAAAGATTTTGATCAGTCTTTTGATCTGAGAAAATTTTGTGGGACCTAATAAATTTCTCAAAGTGTCCCTTATGCCTACAATGTCCTTTCTTCCTTCCATTCCAATGTGTCTTCTGATCTCCAAGGCCATGCTCAAATGTCTCCTCTTCCTGGATTCTTTCCCTAATGAGTAAAAATATTAAATACTACTTGAAAGTACAATTGTATGCTGAAGACTGAAAAATATTTTTATTTAGAAATTTATTTTAGCTTCAAAATTGCTATAAAAATATAACCTGTATTAACATGAGTGCTGTCAATCATCCTTAGAGATGAGTATGATAAAAATTTTCAATTTTGATTCAATTTAAATCTATTGACGCCAGAGGGGAAAACATATGACTCTTTATTTTTATTTTTATAAAGTGAGGTGCATTTTCATGGCATAACTACCCAACTGATTTATAGACAATAATATGCATTCGAATTTGGATACGATCTGCTGAATTAACATAAAGGTCTTGGAACAATAAACATGGCCCATAATACAGGGAACTGATGGCATCAGGATAATTAGATCCATCAGTACACTGAGTAACAACCAAATGAAAGAAAACCACAACCAGCAAGCTAGAGGCACATTACTTGTCCACTTTTGCTAAGTAACTCCAACTGGATAATATGCAGTGATAAGAGAAAATAATCAGTAAAGTTTATTACGTAAATAACCAAGGCAAATTATACCTACAGTCATTCCAGAAAAACAAAACCCAGGAGTCAGTACACAATATACTTCCAAATTTTTGTCTCTCATGAAACACTGCCCCATTCCTGGCACCAAGAATCAGAATATCAGCTAAAATAAAGACCAGGTCATCATTCAGATATGAAGTAATAAAAATGTGCCAAATAGGTTCCAGGAAGTATTTCTGAGAATCCATACTGATGTCCAGCAGTGGGGAGGAGAGCGTGGAAAGGGGTGGAAACGTACCATCTGGGCATTGAAGGGTAGCAAGAAATAGATTAAAATAGGAGGGATTTTACAAGAAGTGCAAGCTGGCTAAATGCTCTGTAATTATTCATTGACATGCTTCGTTTGTCTGTTTTATATAGTATTTCAGACAGGATCTCCCATGGATTTAAGGTAATTTAGAGAAAGGCAGAGAGAGAGAGACAGAGACAGAGACAGAGACAGAGGAGATGGGATCTCCCTTTGTATTTAAGGTAATTTGATGTGTGTGTGTGTGTGTGTGTGTGTGTGTGTGTGTGTGTGTGTGTGTGTAGACAGAATCTCCCTGTGTATTCCAGGCTTCCTGGTTTCATTCCACATCTCTAGCTAGTGTAAACATGTGATCCTACTCCCAAAGCCTCTTGAATTGCAGGAATACAGGCATGTGCCACCATGCCAGGCTTCAAATGAGTTTTAATTGGCTATAGGATTTCACATGAGAACCTAAGTTCCTTTCTCTGCTTTTAAAATTGGAACTCTGGGGCTGAGAAGACAGTTGAGGAGTTAGGATGCTCCATGCTCAGCTGTTGTTGCCCCTTCTCTCGCTTCTCCAAGCACCTAGTCAGAGTGTCTACTCCACACTAGCCGTTCCAAAATCTGCACTCCGAGCTCTAGTCACGTTTTGATTCGCTTTCTTCCATAGCCACTGAGAGTCATTCAGTATTACACTTGACTCACTCAATTATGGAGGGTCCAGGAAAGTTTGGATTTTAGCTGGTTTGGCTCATTGTATTTGTGTCTCCTTTGTTCAGTATCTAAGATGAGAATGTAGCATGCACTCAATAAATATTCATTAATCAAATTGAACAATACTAGAACTCAGTTTCTGCAGAAATGATGAGCTAAATAGATGCTACCTTGGTTGGATGTCTCACAGCCTCCACACAAGCCTCGAGCTCTCTTCATTGTACCCTAGCCTCCTGTTTTCAGCTATATAATTTAGTTTTATTCTCAGTGCACAGAAACCCTACAAGAGTAGAGACAAACAAGATAATTTTTTAAAAAATCACAGCTAAGAGCCTGTGTTAAATGTCCTTATACACATAATATCCATTTTACAAAACAGAAGTCTGATGCTGAGGAGGGGTAAATCAGCTGTCAAAATAAGGAAATTTGAGACATAATCCCTGGTTTAGCTGACCTCAAAGCTCTGCTTTATGCCCCATGATTCTTTAGACTTATTAAGTCATAACACAACTGTCTTTTTGTGTGAAAAAGGACAAGTCAAAAACACCTTTGTAAAACCAGGGCTTTATTCATCTTAAGTCTAAAAAATCAATAGTTGCCCTAGGGAGGAAAAGAAAGTGTTTCAGGAGATGAGTCAAACATCCCTTATTAAAATAAGAAGTCATGTTTGGGTTGAGGGATAAACACCTCAAACTTGTTCTCTGGTGGAGAGTGCAGTCAATGTGAATCCCTGCAGACCTTCCCTCCAGTGAACTACACACCCTTTTACCAGCACAGGTCCAGGGCAATGGAAAAGCAGAGACTGGAAGAGTCTGTGATCCTTAATCTCTAGGAAAAGACTCTGCATCCATATGCAGAATATAGAAAACATTGCAGCACTGTTTAGTCATCATGGTTATGTGACGTTAGACACTTTACATTCTTTGTTCCTTTTATCATAATCTTGGCTGTGGGAACAGTGCAATTTCCCTGTGGGTCTCATCTGTGGTGAAGACAGATGGGGCGGGGGGGGGGGGCAGTGACACTTCCTGCAATCTTGGACTATAAATCCAGAGTATATCCTCCTCCTTCCACAGCTTGATGATGGAACTTTGAGTATCTGTTCAGACTTGCCTTCTAGAGCCCAACCCCAGGTAACAGAGCTCTGATCATCCAAAGGAAGGTGTTGAGCCATGTGGCCTTTCATTTGAGAATGGCCTTGGAGATTACAGACTCAAAACCACAACCAAGTTTATGTACATTCACAGCATCATTATCTTTTGTGTTGTTGCCATTGTTAGAAACCTTGGCTCTCTCTACTCTAGTCAATTTTCTCACTACTGTGTGAGTTCTGGACCCAAGAGCCTGACCCTGTTTTGTTCTCCTCTTAGATAAGTGAAATTTCACAGCTCTGCTTTGGCCCTTATACATATGATGTAATTGGGGAAAGAAAATAAAGAAGGCTTATTGGTCACTCCTAATATTTTGGTTTTGCTTATTTGATTGGCTAGGAGGAGAATTTATTGGTCAATTCATTTTTTATCGTATGTTTTTTAATGGTACTTAATTACCAGGATGGAGTGTGAATGCAGCTGCAGGATGACACAAGCCCAGTTAGATACAAAATTAGGATGTAGCCCCTTGGTTGTTAGCAGTGCAGGTCCTGGCAGGAAATGGCCCAAGTCCAGATCAGAGGAAGCATGGCATGGAGGAACGTGTGAAGCCAAAGCACCCAGTAAGAAAGGATGGCCACAGCTTTTCACAGGGTCTTGAGACAATTTAACATGGAATGTTAAAAGCCTTGCTCTTCTTTTAGGGATCTAAGTCTATATACAACCCACTGATACCAAATAGTTTAATTTTAATAATGAAAAATAAAAAAAGGTTGAGTGAGAGCAATTTTCTATGATCTCTACTAAGAAAGATCAGCTAACTAACTTGAAGGTATAAAATATTTAAGTCAGATGTAAAATGTTCTGACGAATTGAAGTCACTATGATCCAAACAACTCAATTCAGGGACTAAGGGAGACTAAAATCCCAGTATTGTCAGGACTGATCCAGGATATATTTAAGGATGATCCCACTATCTGTGATATGGAATGTTCATTAGCTGATTAATTTGGTGAAAGAAGGAATTGATTCTGAGTTTTCTCTTCACTCGTGATGAATGAATTAAAAACAAATGGCTTTTCTTTCCCTAAATATTTCTCCACACAGTCTACTTTAGAATTGGGCCCTCCTTATGAAAATGTTCTTAAATTGTAGAGCTGATCCCTTCAGTATGTTTGAAAACTGCCACCGAGTTCAGGGACCCTTTTTGCCCCTTCCCAGATGCTCTGGTTCCTGAGGTCATGAGGTGTGCAGCATGTTGGGAAGGAAAGGTAAATATGGGCTTACTCTAACTGAGGTCATAGTTTCTCCATGTCTAGACACCAGAGCAACTGCTGACTTCCTACCTGCTGGGCTTTCGGTGGACTCCTGTGAGAACTGCTTTGATTGGGTTGTATAAATGTGCTGTATTTTAGACAGTTTTCCCCTCTACCTACAACCAGTGACTTCATGTAATAAAGTGGGAACAATGCAAGGATTTTTTATTTTTATTTATCAAACCCATCAGATTAGTATTTTAAGTTTATATGAGCTAGTCTTATTTGTATTTTTTTAGTGTTTTTTCTCTTTCTTCAACCCCTTCATGCATCCTGGAGTTACAAAGAGAAGAGGAATGAGAGAAATTACCTATTAAAAATTGCTTGAGAAGAGCAATTGCTTATTTCAAAGAAATAAAAATAATGGAAATTATTGTTTTCTTTGTATGCTTTTTCTTCTCTTTGGATACAGACCTTTTACTTTGGTTCTTTTTAAGGCTTTGCTGTGTCACATTATATAACAAAAGTGATGTATGACAAAAGACACACATGTACACATATGTTTTTAAAGATAGTCCAGGGAAATAAGACTTTATGAATGAGTCTGCATAACTCCATATACTGTATACCTTTTGTATGCTATATGGTTACTTTCTGAAATTCATCAAATAATCATGATTATAGATCTACATATGTACTTCTACAAACAAAAATATATATTTCTTGAACTGACAAAGTTGAAATAAAATGCAACCTCTGTGTATGTTGGACGACGATAAAACATGGGTTGAAGAATATACCCCGTGGGCCTGTGTACTATATTTCAACACATAATATATCTTTTAATATTCTGAACATTGACTATTCCATAATTTCTATGTTGTCAATCACTCCACATTGTGTTATTTAGAGAAGTATATCATACTATGTTCTATAAAATGAGATTCCAAAACAATGTTTCAGTTGTTTATGCTGTTTTAATTGGATGTATGATACTCTAAGCCTACAACAATGGAGAAAAAGAAAGACCTCCATGCCTCATTGTTATGTAAACTTTCAAGAAGTTAGTTGTACTCTGGAAATGCACTAACAGTGATTGTTGTTCCTTGGAAGAAGAGAAAGCTACCACCCTGGGACCATAACGATGGAAATGATGACAACATTAACAGAATCAAGTACTCTGGTCAGTGCTGGCATTCTTGTAGAAACCAAACATTACCACAGGTGAGTACAATGCTACCCAGCTCATGAAGAGCCTCTTCCCAACAGGAAAAGAGCTACCCGTTGGGTTTCTTGGGATGTCTACAGGGATATTGCTCCCTTGAATGAGTAACGGGGGTATTGAGAGCCCATGGGTTTTATTCGTTCCTTCCAAGTGCTTTCTCTCTTTTTGGAAATCCATCTGCAATTTCTCTGCTTAGCTTACCATTATTTGCCCTTCTATTTTCCCCCTGGAAAATATTCATTGCCATACTCAATTTCTGTTCAATATTGTCAACATTTTCTATGTTACTTTGAATTTATCTGTTATTATGCTGGGAGCACTCTCTTAGAGTGAGTTATTTCTTTGTTTTTTCTGTATTGCCTAAAAGAGGATATCCACTCAGGCAAGAACGATGAATAAATTAACCAATTAATAATTATTTAATGAATGTTTTAAGCTACTTAGTATTTTGAAAAATAATGTAGCTCTCTCTATATTTTTTAAAAATTCATTACAGATAGAATAAGTGTTTATTTTTTTAAAATACTGAAGTGAAAAAGAAGTCAATGAGAGGCTCCAGAAAAGAAATGTATCATTAACAAATGAAATTGTCTTTCAAAATGACCAATTTTTGTTAGACTAACATTTCAGTTACTTGGCTGGAGTTGAAAGCAAAATGCTACAGAACAAGACCCAGCAATAATACATAATCATTTATTGAATTTTAAGATATCCAGTCTAGCTAAATAGAGAGCTTTTGTTGTTCTAATTCATTAAGGAAGTGCTGAACTGCTTCAGAAACTAGAAAAGATTTGGAGACTAAGGAAAATTGGGAGGAAGACAAACAGAAAAAAGCTCTTTGGCATATTTAAAGGGAATTTTGCAGAAAAGGGAAATACATATTGGAAATATATTTTAATAAGTTTTGTCAGATAACATATATCACAGTACCTTTCATTTTCATCTCCATGAAATCTTGATCAAAGTCTACATGGCTGACAAGTATATCATGGTTTTTGGAAGCTATATTTTGACAAAGCAGCAAAATTGTGAGTGAAGTTTTAAGATAGACGTGAGACAAGACCTTAATATATCCATTATTACACTGGTCATGGTTTCTGATAATATAGAAACACTCTAATGTTTTAAGTTTTAAAGAATAGAAAATATACGTAAGTCTAATATCAAGTTTAATTAAAAGAGTTTCTAAATTTTTACACCACAGAAAAACACAAGATAAATCTATATGCAGACAATATTTGTAGGACAGGGTTAATTGATGTGTAAAAGCTCATAAAAATTCATAAGAAAACATCAAGACACTAATATGGTTTTAAAAAAATAAGATGAACAGTTGATAATTAGTAAACAAACATATGGGAAAGTGCTCAAACTCACTGGTTATTAAAAGACTGCAAATTGAAAAAAGTGTCCTTGAGTATTATTATTAAAATTATAAGCTAGCGTTATAACCCGTATATGAATGTAAATGTTTATAAATTAGTACAAATTCATTGTTGGCTATTGGAAATTTAAATTGACCATGTTTTCTTATTGTCAAAAAACGTACTTTATATTCAAAAGCTATGAAAATACATGTTCACGAAAACCTAATATTGCTGCAATTCACCTAATAGAAAGAATCCAAAAGGCAGAAAATGTCATACAGATGAAGTTTTTCACCGTTGGAACAAATTAAAACAGATTTTTTTTTTTAAGCAATGGGATTTCAAAGCTTTCAAAACTATGTTTACTCATTCTTCTGTTAGTTGAATTAAAAAATAAACTCTTGGTACTTTTATCAAAAATAGTTGCAATCATCATTTCATTTTAGTGTACACAGTTTTGCTTGGACACGGCATAGCGAGAACAAAGCAGTTTATAAAAGCACGGTGATTTCAGCAGAGTCATGTTGGTGAAAAGCAACGACATGTTAATCGTTGTTTCTTGAGCTTAATTCAGATGCAGAACTGTTTTTCTTTTCAACCGAAAAATAAAATTGAGTTTTCAGATCAAGATTGTGACTTATTTTAAGTCTCTAATTATATAAGACTAGAAGAGAATTATTTTAATAATCTTTTTTATTAACACAGGAGAAAATATATTCACTGTAGTGAAATTAGAAAAATAGAGAGATGCTTGAAGGAAAATGTTAAATCCTCAGCTGCTTGCCCATCAGACAGCCATTCTTAATAACCTGACTTCTGCTCATTCTGTATTCATGAACAGAAGTGGAATCCTAATGCATGTGCTATTTTGTAAACCTCTTTTGACTTTATACAAAACATATTTTGCATTTCATTACATATTCTATGCCATCATAATTTTAATCCTGTGTTGTATTTCAATCCGTTTTATCTAATTCAATATCGAGTTTGGAAGCAGACCTATTTTGTAAAGAGGTCAAAAAGCAAAAGAAAGTCATACAGATTCCGGATAAAGGAAGTGAAGTAATAGTATCATCAAAAGTATTTTGATAAAGAATACTTCTTGACTCTGAACTCCCTCCCAATCTGATTCATACACCAAATGTCAAATGTTTTGTGTTTTATTGTGATTTCTACCTTAGCTCCAAAGTCAATATTCTGCCATCAGATGTGGGCTTACATGTGAAGAATAGGAAAGGAACTTAACTAGGAAGCACTGACCTCAGGGGATTGAATTTGCATCTAATTCACTAAGCATACATGTTTACATGACCTTTAGAAAAGGGAATTAAACCGGTTTTTTTACTGGCTGTAGGCAATCCATGTTAGAGAGGCTACTGAATCAAGGATCTAAAATATTCTCTACAAATAGCCAGGCTCAGAGGAAACTTCTTTAATTCAAATATGTTTCATTATTAAAATCATAGTGATATCAGCCTGGCCCATAAATGCCAGGAAGAATTTAGGAGGTCACTTTTGGCCTCAGCTCAGCTGGTAACTTAGTCCTGGTTAAATCATGACCTGGACAACATTTTACAGAGCAAGAAATCAATCTCCCCTCAATTTGAATAATAATAGTTTATTTTAAAGTATCCAGATTTACTTTTTTTTTAAAAAAAATGCTTTTACTTATTTGCAAGCAGAGAGGGGAGAGAGTCAGAGAATGAGATGGAAAGAGAGAGAGAGAGAGAGAGAGAGAGAGAGAGAGAGAGAGAGAGAGAGAGAGGAAATGGGCATACCAGGCCCTCTTGCCAATGCAAACAGTGCATCTGGAATTATGTGGGTACTGGAGAATCAAGGCCATCAGACTTTGCAAGCAAGTGCCTTAACCACTGAGCAATCTCTCCAACCACAGATTTTTTTTTGGCAAAATTTTGCATCAACTTGAGGTCTGGTATTAAGGATGATGTCTAGCATAAAATTGATGTAAGGCAGGAAGCATGGGTTAGGGGCCAATGATGTCATGAAATGTTCATATGATCATAAATACATAACTTAACCTTTTCAGAATTATATATATATATATTGCCTATAAATAAAATTGTTGCATTGTATCATTTCCAGGATACCATAGATCTCCAATGCTTTGGGAATTAAGCCCCTATTCTTTCTGAAAAGATATCAAAGTGGCCCCCAGCAATTGCAGGGAGCCTTCTACTCATGAGAGCCTCAAGGATGGAATTAAAGAACCAAACCGCCCCATGTTTGCAGGTTTGTATACTAACTCTGTGTAAAATATGACTAAATATTTATCAGATGAATAAATGAATGTGAGGGTATAAACTCTGATAAATATATTTAGGTCAGGGAGGTTGGATTATTGTCCTAATATTGTATTATCTATTGCAAGTGTGGCTTAAACCTCTACTATATCTTATGGGCATATAGTTCTGCTTTCTTTAGTACATGTTTAAATTTATTATCTATACAAAAGATTCTAACTTTTAAAGAAGAACAACAAAAAGAGAAAGGAATAAGAAGACAAAGATGAAGGGAAAATAAAAGATGAGCCATTAAAATTTTTAAGAATTATTCCAGTATCTGTCTTTATAAAAATCATTTTAAAATGCTTCCTATTTCTTTACCTTTGGAATAGAAAGAAATGTCAAGAGCTACGACCAGTGGGCAGAGAGGAATCATCATCAATTTGGAAATAATATAGAAAAAATAAATACAAAACTAAAGATTAAAAGAATTACATATGGCCTGAATAAGCCTAAACTGAACCATCAGCAGTTTCTACCCAAAGATGTAGCTAAACACATAATGACACTTTTGTTACAGTGGATTCAATTCAATACCTTTGAGTAACAACCAATTCTAGCCAAGGCTGAGCAAAAGAAAAAAAAAACAGCAGGACATCAAATTATTTCTTTTTTAAAATTAAGGGTTAATTGGTCTGTACACAGAGCAATAAATTGAAAAACAGACTCTTGTTTTGTCTAATATATATATATATATATATATATGAATGGTAAGGAAATCAAATACAACTTTCTTTTAGCTAAAGTAAAATTGTAAGACAGCACGAGGAACTGATTCTGTTTAATTATTAGTGAATATCTCAACAGCTATTTCTAAACTACAAAATGTGCATAAATACACCAGTAAAAGAAAATGAGGCCTATCCTAATGGAACTCATACTCTAAGAGAGAGAAAGAAAAAATAGAAATAATAAAAAATAATTGTCATGTGTCTGATTATAATAAGTGTGTGAAGAAAAGCAAGGCAGAATAAGGAAGGAAATTATTGAGTAGGGACAATTTTATATTGACATTCAGGAAAATTATTTTTGATAAACTGACATTTGAGCAGGTTGTGAACAAAACGGGAAAGCAAAATATATGAATCTCTGCAGATAGAGTATGCGAAGACAGGTAAAAAGCAAGTGGGAAGACCTTGGCGCAGATATATTTTTGGCTTTTTGAAGCATGAGCAAGGAGATCAGTGCGCAGGATATAGAATGTACTAGAGAGATAAAAGTACGAAATAAGTTCAGAAAGAGATCAGAGGTCAAATCATGCTGAGCATGTAGGTCAAAATAAGAATTATGAATTTTGCTCTGAGAGAGATGAAAAGCCATTGAATAGCTTTAAACAGAGAAGTCATATTTCTAACACATTTCAAAAGGACTGTCAGCTATTTTACAGGTATATGAAACCATAGAGCCACAAAGACCAAAGCAAGGAAATCAGTTTGATTACTTGCTGGTTACTGATGGTAGTGTGGAGGTCAGTGATGGCAGTGGGAATGAGAGGAGTGGATTTGCTTCATATTTGAAAGGGAGAGCCAAGAGCATGTGCTCGTACACTCAGATCAAGAGATTTACTAGGGAAGATAAGCACATTACTTAAAATTATTGCAGAAATTAAACTACCGCAAAGGTCAAGAAATTACAGTGTCTATATACACAGTACAATTCATGAAACATGGCAATTCTTCAAGAAATATATGCCAGATAACATTTGACAAAAGAAAAATGGATTTGCACTTTAGAAAGAGGAAGAACCTTGTGGTGGAAGCTATTGGGTTATGAATTGGGAGGTCAGTGGAGACATCAATTAGATAACCAAGAAAAAATGAAGAATAGAGAGTTAGAAGCACAAGTGGATAGGTGAGGAAGCAGAAATGAATTTTGACATTTCTGTATTGAAGTCCATAGATCTATATAGAAGACCTCATACTTGATTGTAGATAGAGATCAAAGGCATAAGTGGTGGGTTTGGCCTTAAAACCAAAAAACAATTATAAGAGGAGACAGGATTTATAGGTGGAGGTGAGTGAATGAGCTGTGAGAGGGAGGTGGGGTAATGGGCATCATCCCACTGTATAAGTAACTTTGGAGATAGAACACCCAAGCATAACAATTGGTGGAGGTAAATACGCATGTATATACACATGTGTAGGTGCAGGCATATATATATATATATATATATATAT